>KQ085910.1:0-228003 GCA_001020605.1 Schizopora paradoxa
TCGGCATTCGAGGGGGAGTGTTGGTAATTGAGGTCCCACGCGCTGGGGCCGGTCTATACATCAGACGGCCCGGCGCATAGAGGCGGCACTACGTTAGTGCCAACCTCGCAACTGGCCACGATCGGTCAGTACGATGGCAAGACGAGCACTTCGTGCTCGTCCGTAATTAGCATGTAATTAGCTATATTTGTACTATATAGGTAGCGGGCTTCGCCCGCTTATAATACATTGTTTTCTACAATTACTTTCGCTAATAATTCCCCGCCCTAACCTCACTGAAACTCACCAATATCATACCCAGGCGTCTCCTCACCCCAAACTTGAAGTCATTGAATTTAACTTTTCAAACGGTCGGCGCCGGCGTCGACACCCCATACTACTGGGATTTCGCTTGTTTGAGGGGTTTGCTGGATTCCATGGGGACGCTGTCCTCACTATGCGTATCGTTTTCTGCGGCCGACGTTGTGACACTCGAAACTGAAACGCGTCGAGCGCTTCTCCCGAATCTTACTGCCCTTTCGATCGACATAGGTGGACAGACCATCCCCCAAGTGTTATCCACGTTCATGGATGTGATTGAAATTCCCATCCTTGCGAAACTCGAAGTCGGTATGAGTGGGAGGGTCGGCGAACGACCTGAACCGGATGCTTGGCTTCATGCTCTGTTCCATACGTCTAATCGAGGAGCAAGAACATTCCCAACCGTTAAAGAGTTTCATATAAAGTCGAAAATCGAGGCGCCAGAACTGCCTTACCTCTCGATGTTTAGCGCATTACCGAGCATGCAGAAGCTGTCCATGTCACTACCAGGATTTCACGGACCCGATCTCCAACAACTCTTGTGCAGGAATAAATGTCTAGATAACCTTCGGAACATACATATCCGCGACTGCGACTCGTTCTTGAGGCAAAGCATCTTCCCACTCCTTTTTCATTTCAAGGATAATGAGAGCCTGGATAAATTCGATCTACTCGACGTCGATGTGCATGGCTCGAAGGAAGACGAGGACGTTTGCAAAATTATTCTTGGAGAAAAGTTAGTTTGGAAAGAATGAAGTATAAGAATGGCAGTACATATGTGCAAGTATACCTATCATATGTAACATTTTCGTCTTCTTGTTCTGACCTATAAATGCGTTTTCTCCAGTCAAACTCGACTCAATGTTGCCGTTGCGTTGAGAAGAGGTGTTTACGTCATATTGAATAATTGATGCGCCATCAATCGGAAGTACGACCCGCAGTGCCGCACGTTCTTCAGCGAAAACGTCCACCACCCCGTCTAAACTTGTCGAAAACCGCAAGATGCCCAAGGATTCAAACACTCTTCGAATCGGGATTCCAGCTTTGGATTCTCTGCTAGTAGGTTTGAAATGTTTGAGGGAGGAAAGTGGTCAATGCTTGGATGCTGCTTCATTTTGGCTCAACTGGTGCGTTTGTGACTTTTCGCATCGCTCCTTGTGTACTGAACGTCGTTTGAAGTCTGGGGATATCTGCGGAGGACTCTGTCCATGACGTGCAAAAAGGATTCGCACATCTAAAGGAGGCTCGAAAAGCTTTGGATATGCTCGCAGAGTCGATCGACCTCTCCGTCCGACGACTTTCACAACTCACGGAGACGGCCATGCTGTCCTCTGGCATCGCGAATCTTCCGGACGAACTCCTGGCCAGGATATTCGAGATTTATGCGGAGAATCATCAAATCTCAATGGGGACGGAATACCACAAGCCATCTTCCATGGTATTGGCGAGTGTATGTCAAAGATTTCGGAACATCACACTTCACGTTCCAGCGTTGTGGGAGATTGTGTCCCATGATTACTGCTCCGAGCATGTCCTCATGCGCAAGGAGAGGTGCCCAAACCCCAGGGTGTACGTCCATTATATCGACGAGCTTGAGGAAGTCGAGCTGGTCTCGGAGTACATCGAAGAACTGCATCCCAACGACAAATGGAAAGAGTTGGATATCTGCTATTCCGGATTGAAGGGTGGACAACTCGTCCTCGAAGGTATCTCTGAAAACGTCCAGTCCCCGTTCGAAGCTTTGAAATCCCTCTCCATCTTCAACCTCGGTAATGAAATTGGCACCGAAGAAGAAATATTACCTCCTACACAATTGACAGAGGTTTCGCATCAGATCCTTGATACCTGGTCGTTCCCCGTCCTAACTTCCCTGACACTCACGAATGTCATACCAAGACGTCTACTCTCCCCCAACTTAAAGTCAATGAGCTTGAATTTTCAAACAATTGGTGACGACCAAATATCGTACAACTGGGATTTCGCTAGCTTGAAAGACTTGCTGGGCTCATTGGCGACGCTCTCTTCGCTATACATCTCATTTTTTGCGGCCGACGTTCTAACACCCGACTTCGGATCACGTCGAGTTGTTCTCCCCAATCTTTCTGCCTTATCCATCGACGTTCATGGACAGACCAATCCCCAAGTACTATCCACCTTAATGAACGCAATCGATATGCCCATCCTTGCAAAATTCGAAATCGGTATGAGTGGTAGCGCCGAGGACCAGCCTGAACCAGACGCGTGGCTTCGTGCACTGTTCGATACGTCTATTCAAGGAGCAAGAACATTCCCAACCGTCCAAGAGTTTCATATACGATCGGAAATCGAGGGGCCGAAACTGCCATACACCGCGATGTTTGGCGCATTACCGAGCATACAGAAGTTGTCCATGTCATTGCCGGGATTTTCCGGGCCCAAACTCAAGCAACTCGTGTTCAGAAAGAAAAGTCTACAGAACCTTCGGAAGCTACATATCCGTGACTGCAATTCCTTGCTGAGTCATAGCATCATACCACTCCTTCAAGATTTGAAGGAGAGAGGGGATCTGGGTGATTTTGAACTACTTGAAGTCGAGACTGGCTCGAAGGAAGACAAGGACGTCTGCGAAATTCTTCTTGGAGAAAGATTACTGTGGAAACAATGATTGCATAAAAGTTTCAGTACGTCGTCGGTCGATTTTCATATTCTTTGACCAACTCACCAAGATACTACAGAGTACGCCTCGAAAGAAATACTCTCACTCGACATCCTTACTTGTAATACACCTTGTCAATAACCTTACCACTGGCCTTCCTTTATGATCTCACCAAGTTGTGCATACGGTGGTCTATAACTCCTATGGTTTTCACTCTTCGTGTGCTCTAAAGCAGCTCCGATTTCTACACTCGCAGATCATGTCGTCGTCTTCGTGGTTGAGTTCGCTTTCCCGTCAGGTTCCCCATCGCCATCATTATCAATCTCAGAATCCTAAGGTGATCATCGGTCAACAGTCCAACAAAACAGTTTTTTCATCTCAAACATACCTCCTCGTAATCTTCGTCTTCCTCGCGCACCACCTTTTGCTGTTCCCGGGCCTCCACCTTCCTCACGATTTGCAACGCCCGCTTGGATTGCTTCCCAGCATCGGTGTCGCCTTGATCCCAAGTGAGATCATAGTCCCAAGCAACTCGTTTTATTTCTTTCCGCAAGTCCTTTGCATCCTCGATGAGTTCTTGATAGCGCTCTATGTTGAAACCACGCTCGATGTACAACTTATGTTGGCGCTTGGAGGTTGATTCAGCCAACACCGACCGATATGACACTTCTCGGTTGTGCCAAAGGAACCAAATATACCCGGCAATCGCTGTTCCAAGACCTGTAAGGTAGGTGATAGGCTCCATTGTGTCCCATCCAAGATCGGTGTCTGAAGAGAGAAGTTACCAAGGGAAGGGATTGTTCAAAGAAAGAGGTAAAACTCACGAAACGTCAAATATCCAACTGTTGCCCACCATGTGCCCAGCATACCTGCTCCTCCAATCGCCATTCGATGCGTAGCTTCCCTTCCCTCTTTATCACAAGTGTCCTTCAGACGCGCCAGGTGCTCAATTTCTCGAGTTTTTGCATGTAAAGTCGTGCGTAAGAAGCGCGTACGGTCCTCGAAACTCGGGACATTGACAGAAATGCGTCTATTCCCAACACAAATGATGAAGCTACCAACCCTAGTAGCTTCTCGCATGAAATCGCCGATGCCCGTGGACGGACTCCAGCGCTTGCCGTCTTCATCAACAAGGCTGAATGCTATTGGTTGATTGCCAGTCATATCATCGGAGCGCATCCTGTTCGACCTCTGAGCTTCCTCTGAAAGACCTTCGGGGTCTTCTGCGCGGATAAGGCTTGAGATATAGCTGAGAGGTTGTCCGGAATGGAGGAGGAACACAACGCTGTGAACACGCGGCTGCTTTTTCGGTCGACCTTCAGAGGATGCGATGGTGTCTACACGGAGTTTTGCTACTGGACGGTCGCCGGCTTCAACTTGTTGCTCCCAAGAAACGCCGTCTCTCTCCGAGTGTGAGTCAATCTCTTCCGGAAGATTTGAACCGTACTTCGGCTTCTCGAAAACCGAGGAGTCTGAAGGTATTTCGTGACTGACTGTCGGGCTCAAACTTGCAAGAGGTAAAGTGAGTTTGTACAACGAAGTCTTCGTAAATGCAAGGTAACCTTCAGCTTGGATGTCAACAATGAATTCAAAAGTCTTGGAAGTGCGATTACACACCTTCATCGGAACGCGTCTTCCGCAAATCCAAACCCGTTGGTCTTGAAGAGCTTGGTGCGGTTGTCCTTGTGGTAGGCGCACCGTCGTGGTCATTGTGGCATCTTCTGAGTCGCGACAGAATCCCGAGTGTGAAGAATGCTGGCGAAATTTGCACTAATCCTTTGAGACGGAAGGCTAGTTGGGGTACATTCCGGGAGTACATACGACGAAAGAAGAGAAGGATGTGCGAGGAAATGGTCGAATGGCTTGCAAGTTGTATGACGGACGATCTCATGCAATGAAGTCATTTGGGCCCCGTGGTCCATGGCCCAATACCTGGAAGCGAGAGGTTTGACGAGAAAAAATCCATTAGATTGAGAAGATGGTAAATGGTGTAAAATCTTCGCGAATTCGATAGCGTACTATAATAATAATGCGCCCACTTCGAATAACACGAGAAAGAATGCATGTAAGATTGAAACTTAGACATGCAACGCTCATTTTCCATCAGTCTTTGAATCGTCGAGGTTCGCCGAACGACGAGAAAGACCTCATTGAGCTGGCAAACCGACAATGTTTTGAATAGATCATATGTGCGCAATCAGAACTAACCTTGGTTCAGTTATTGAAAGGAACTTAGTGATGTAGTGCCCATGACACCGACGGCTCTTGCCAGATGAGATTTTCAGATCGATTCGGAAGTGTTGTGTCTGTTTATCGTTGTTTGGCATCTCGGTTCAAGGCGCAAATCTCGTGAAAATTTGATGAAATAACGAATTGAAGAGAGAGAGAGCCAAATTTACATCTACATAACAAGCTCAGACCCTCTACATAAGAACTTAAATTCCCTAACCAATTTGCGTAGACTAATGAGCTTCGGAGACAACCAAAGGAAGGCGGTTGACAAGACTCGGATCGCCTTCGACATGCGGAGCGAGGATTGTGTGATCCAACCACGATATTTTGCAGTCCGGAGATGGCCGAAATTCGAATGCATTCAAGAGCACACTCAGAATGACCTCTATAAAGTGATGCAGTTAGGAATTCACAATTTATACTGAAATCATGATGCATCACTCACTCATTTCATACACGGCGAATCGCATCCCCAGGCATGACCTGGAGCAGGACCCCCGGCATATGGCCCATAGGCCGAAGCGGAAACGGACAAAATTTCGAGGTCCCGAACCCATGCCTGATCCCATACGGACAAGAAATTTCGCAATTTGGACCGAAGCCAGATCCCAAACGGACAAGGAAGGGGGCGCTACGCGCCCCGAAAAATAATATTTAAATCAATTATTTAATCAATTTTGCGGAAAATACCCGAAAATACCTCAAAATAATCGATTTCGAGTCAATTTAGGCGGTAGCCGGACCCAAAACGGACAAAATTCGCGCCGCAGGCGGAAATTTTTCCGGACAAATCGAGTTGGGCTAGGATTCGGCCTCTGGGCCATATGCCGGGGGTCCTCCTGGAGCCTCCAATGAAAGTCATCCTTCGAGACAAAGAGTCAATTTGATTATGGGTGTTTGAAAAAAACATAAATATACGCACAAATTCGAAAAAATGCCTGGAATACCTGCACTTGTAACCGTGTTCGGTAAAGGCTCAAGCCAACGCTCGATTTTAAATTCTCTCGCATCGGGACCCCATGTTTTGGTATTCAGATTGCTTTCCGACATCGCGACCTGGATAGTGGTACCCGCTTTCACATGGATTTCGGTGATCAGTGTCTTGCCATCTATCGCTAGAACCGGATGAAGCAGTGGTACGGTCGTATCCTTTCGTGCTCTGGCATATAAAATAAGACTTTGTTTGTGAAGCGAATGTTTTGAATACCTACACTCGGGGCATTGATAGCAAAGGCGCATACATGCGGAGGACCTCCTTGATGAATGCATCCAACGTCGGTAACTCCAAGATTTTGTCGAGATCGAGGATTCTATCGCCGTCAAATACCTCCCTGATCTCTTCTCTTAACTGCTGTTGGATGTCAATCCTCTTTGCCAGGACGTCAAGACACCTTGTCATTGCATTGGCGGACGTGTCGTGCGCGGCAAAAATCAAGGAACTGGACATCGTCAGAATGAAAGGTGAATCCGTAGGAAGGATATGCGCACTTTATCATTCCTACGATCTCGTCATGTGAAAGTCTCTCTGTTTCTGAGCGTTGCTTGTTTTCCGATACTAGTTTGATAGTCAATTTATTTGTTGCATATAATGTGAACGTAGTCATACACAAGCTGGCAATGATGCTAGGGTTCTTCTCGAATTCCAGGTTCCAGCTTACTTTGTCCGCTTGCATGGCTTCTTGGGCGTTCCGGTAGATTTCATTGCCAGTTTTGTCAAGTATTCTGAGAACCCCCTTCAGTTCGGAGACCGTCTGCAGGGGAATCAAACTGCACCGGTTAGGCGCGGGGCCATAGTAGGACACCAAAAGACCTTACCTTGAAAGGAATTGACGAATGGCCGGAGTACCTATTCTCGTAAATGGATGAAACAACATGATGAGCAGAGGCGGCAACTCTGTCACACATTGACTATAGATGATCGCCATTATAATAGGTTAGTTGTTCCAATGATGACTCTAGATACGACTTACAAAAGCTTCACAGCAGCCTTATTGTATGGGTGAGGTTCCTTCTCATCGTCCAGGAGATCGAAGGTGGCCCCAAGACTTTGCACAGTGATTTCTAATGCAGCGAGGCCAAGCCATCGTCGGACATCTATCTCAGCCTTTCCATTCCCCGATTGTGTCTGTTTTCTGAAAACGCGGCGAAGCTGTGGCAATGAAGTCAGATACTTAAATGAAATAAAGGTGGGCTTCGAATTACTTGATCAGCAATTTCTGAGAATTTGGGCGTAAGAGCTTTGCTGGCTGATGGGGTCAGAGCGGGTCCGACTCGTCTTCTTTGCTTTCGATGCTGGACACCTGGTAAAGTTTAGCCTTCGACCATGTCGAATAGTAGTTGATACTTCGTACCCCGTACAGATCCAGAACCTTCGCCGAATAATCCCATGTGGATACTAGAATATAGCTGAGGATCTCCGGAGCATGCATTTGACAACGGGTAGCCTCACTTAACGAGAAAACTGGTCGATTAATTAGCAATTGAATTTGAAGGAAAAGGTATTGACTTGCTCTGGTTTTTCGAACGCGTCTCCTTCTCTGAGAAGTACCGTCTCAAGACCTTTTGGATCTGATAGAAATACCTGTGGCTCCTGACCAATGATTAGAAAGCAGGTTACGGAGTATGCGATACACGAACTTACTCCCAAAGGACCAGTCAATCTAACGGCACTGCCGTACTTTTCCGTCAAGTGTTGATGCCATCTGGCACTTTCTTTGGGGTCGAAGAATTTATCCAAATTTCCTGCAACCAAAGATGATCGCGGAGGGCCTGGCAGAGATCTGAGCACGAAGTATTTCCTGTATTCTTTCAACGCCTTTTGCAGAAGAAAAGTGAGGATGGGTAGGAGGATAAGACTCGGAAGGAGTAACATCGCGGACGCGTTATCAAGACGCAGTGGATTCGTGTGGGTCTTTCCAAGAGAGACGACGCTGACTCCTTAACGACAGGTATTTATCTAGTTCACCGTGAACGAGCTTCTACAACTTGAAGCTTAATTTGAGATGTTTTAGCTAGAGTTTAGTCAGATAACCTTCGAACATCGGATACTAGTACTCTGCGTATGGAGCAACTTATGGACGAAACCACTTGAGGACAGGGTCTGTTTTTTCAATCATCGCGATCGACATCCTCGATTGAATAATGAAAAACGCACCTTGGCTTTTTGCGCATTTCGTAGTAGACAACCCTTTTCGAATGAGGGTCTCAAAGCCTTTGAGTACCGCAAGCTAACGAGAGTAAAGGTTCAAAACCTACTCAAGCTCTTTCATCGAGTCAAACTTTGATAGTGTGGCCACTGGCCATCGCCGGTGAACGATCTCCAACTTGAAGTAACTCGATGCGGCGCCGAGTTCACCCTCTAGTTCACCTCGGGCGAGCTCTCGAAAATATATGAAAACGCGTATTGCATGAGTAGATCGATCGAAGTACTCTGGCGTTCGTAAGAAAGCCTGAGCTTGACACGGCATTGAATGAAAAATTTGCGGTCATGCGCAAGTCATGCGCTTAGATCGCTTCGCTTGTGGTTCGCTTTGTTTGACGTTGTTTGTCAAGACCTTCAACCCGCTTGCTCAACGCGAAACCTCTCTCAAACTCTGCAATCGACCTTGGACATCCTGGTCGAATCGTGGCTCCTACAGGCAGGTCCTCTACGAGGAGGGCGAAGGAGAGAGGTTGGGATCGGTCTGCGACGTTGTCTGCACTCAGAAGGTCGCCCCCCTGCCTCGTGGTCGCCTCGCGCTTGCTCATTGTGGTCAATTGACGGTCATCTCAAGATCTGACTGACTGTGCTCTGCTCGCTACTCTGCTCTATCCACCAACATGGAGGACCGGTCTCTGACCCAGCATTTGCAGATTCCACCACGTTTACGGCTCAGTCGCCAGTCTCATTCGAATTCACCTTCGATCGCGTCGCGTGGCCATGAAGTTGACCTGCAAGGTGAAGAGGAAGAAGATAACTCAAGCACACCGCGACGAGCTCCTCTCGACCTTTCGTCTGAACAGACACCTGTGGCCAGCACGTCGAAAGCTGTCTTCCCGGAGGGAGAAACGCCTGCTGCTCGTCTTCGCTCGCTCATGGCACGCGTCTCAAACTCCTCTACTCCTAGAGCAGCGCAACCCATTCCACCTTCTGTACACGATTCAGACATTGACGAACCTAACGAAATGAACGAAAATAACGCGCAAACGCAAACGCCATCAAATGTACACGCGAGTATTCGGAGTTTGTTTACTAGAGCTTTGAGAGATCCAGGGGACACACCAGTGAAGGGACGACGGCGGAGAAGTAGCATTGGGTCAAATGCAGCCGAGGAAAGCGTAACTAAAATTCGTCCGAACTTCGCGAGAAAGAGCCTCAGTGACGATGAATTGGATAGATCATTCAGTGCGTTACACTTGTTCTACTTTAAACGCTTTGCTTTGCTAAATCTGTACAGGCCACAGAGAAGATGCAGCGACCCCGGAAAAGTCTTTCAGATCAACGCAAGCTGCCGTGTATAATTCCCTTCGAGAACGTCTTTCAGAGGGTAGCTTCGCGGGGGAATCTTCGAGAGGGTCGTTATCCACAATACCCATGCCAAACGAACCGACGAGCCCACCAGCTGCCACAAGCACCCCTTTGAAGCAATCTGTGTCGACCTTCCCAATACACTTATCTGCTTCGAGTATGTATTCTCGCGAGTCGTGCGGCTATCTGCGTTGAATTGACGTGACGTTGTAGATCTCATGAACGACGATTCAAATATGCGACGAGCGATGAAGGCTTTAGATAGCGACACATCAGGAGAGGACCACCTTCTAGAAGAATTAGGCAGCACCAGTAGAGACAAAGCTCCTCACGCTGAGGCATCTCAAGCCGGTCTGTCTTCTTGATATGACGTACAACTCGAAGCACTCATTTCTACTAAAAAAACTTAGAAGCAAAGACTGGACGTAATCGAGAAAGAACCTTGTCCAGGTTAAGTAGCAGCGAATCTCTCAATCACTCAAGTATGTATGACTGTCTATGTCCTTTTCCCCTCCTCATATTCTTGGTTTAGGTTCCCGACCCATTTCTCGGCAAGGTGTTGCCAAGTCAAAAGACCACATGCATGAAAGAGAGAGAGGGTGGAACCGTCCACTTAGCGCTTATTTAGATCGACATAATTTTGGGTCGACCGACCCCTTGTCCCCTGGACATGGCCGACCGAACGGATTGAGAAGACAAGGAAGCGCAGTCTCATTACGAAGTTTGGAAACCAGTAGCCATGGCCGATCCAGCCCTTCTCCTTCGATTAGCAGCCAAAGTGACCGTACGTGTCAATCGTTTTCGTTCGTCCGTGTGAGCCTAAAAGCCTACTCACTCAATCCCCAGGATCGGTTTTTTATACAGACAACTCGCACGCGAAAGAAGGGGGCGTAGGCAGCAGGGAGGCTCTGCGCGCAAATGAGGCGGCTTCTCATAGTCGTTCGTCTTCTACATCGCCCGTGCAGATCCGTGTTAGTGGGAGGTCGCGCACGTTGAGCCATCCAGTGAAGGCAGATTCTCCTGCTGGCAGACCAAGAGTCGATCCCTTGACTTCCCCACCTCCACGCGAACGTCCAGCCTCGAGCCTATCTTTCAACAGGTCATCCTCCTCTCTCCATCACAATCACACGCCATCCAGACCGAGCTCTTCTGCGTCGTCGAATACGCATGATTCTGCCGCCGATATGCAGCACCTACGAGAACGGAATTGGAATTCGTCCCATCCGAATTGGTCCCTGCATAACGGGTTGCATTCTCATGCACATCGTCGGCCCCAAGATGATCCCCCTCATCCGCGCCCTATTCATGGGCATAAGCGACGCGATTCGTCGCCAAACTCCAGTGTGTCTGGCAATGAAGAGGTCGAGACATCTTTGGGGGCCAATGGCATTGACGCCGAATCTAAAGTTCATGACGAGGCTTCAAGGCAAAGTAACGTATCGAGAATTTCGTCGAGTACAGGCTTGCGGCCCCGTGCGCCTTTAAAAGAACGTCCCCAATCTCCTTCGCTTATCTCCAAGCCTTCTGATGCATCAACCTCTAAAACACCGATTGCGTCACCCCGACTACCTTCAAGAGTGAAGAAAAGCCCTTCTCATGATCGAACCTCTGCAAATCAGGGTAGCGGAACATCTCTTATTGTCGGACATTCTTCAGCGATTCAACACGTTCAAGCGGATAAGGCTGGATTTGTCTCCCACATCCCTGTGAGATCTAAAATCGCAGTCGAGTCCTTGTCGGACTCTAGTAGCCATTCTGAAGAGAATGAACTGCCGTCAGGTTCATCAGAAGGTCGAGATACGCTGCCCCGAGCCAGTATCGCAGTCGCTTCCGCTGCTTTGCACGAATCGGATTGGGAAACGAACGATGGTACGCGGGGATTCTCTCATAAAATCAATATTAACAGAATTAACGAGATGCAATATTATTAGATGATGAAGCAGCGCCCATCCGATCGTCGCAATCACGACAGCACGAAATGAACTCTGAGGAGGTTCTCGGTGAAACGCAAGAGCCGATTGGCGCTCTTTCGGTGCGCAAAACTGAAGATTTTGCGCCTCCGATTGTTTCACAGGAAACTTCTCAGTCTTCACCAAGACGTAATATTTACAACGCATCTAAATTGGATTTCAAGCCTCCTCCGACCCCGAAGGACTTACCTGATCTTCCCGAACCCCCATCGTCATCCGACGATGACAGCGATATTACACCTCGGACGCCGTTCACCATAAACCGGGAAAGATTTGGAGACGCGAAAACGCCCCGTCCTCCAGGAGCATGGTCGACCCCCTACCAAACTCCCGCTCCAGTGAAGGCCGAGATTGCTCCGATAGATGTGATTTCTCCACCTTTTGAGGTGCGCAACGAATTATTTACGCCTCCGGCGTCACTTTCAAGAGCGACGGCCTTGCCCTTGAGGACGCCAGCGCCCCCTGGTGCGTGGATGGCAACACCCGCGGTCACAGATAAGAAGAAGGCTCAGAGGGTTCGCTTTGGTGAAAGCTCCGCAGCAGGAACGGCTGAACAACGGAACGATTCGGACGTGGACGTCGAGGACGTCGAGAAGCCTTCGGCGTTGCAGTCACTTGATCAGGCTTCCTCCTTCTCACAAAACAGCACCGTCTCAGTTCCCGCAGGTGCATCGAATGGAAGTACACGTTCACCTCGGAGGTTGTCGAGCATACGAGTGGTGGATGCCTTCGGGAAGGAGATTTCAGGACGAGAAGACGTTGGCTCGTCAGATGCCTCAGTCAACCCTTTCGAATCTGATAGTTTGCAGCGAAGTCCGTCAAGTAGAAGAACTGCTCGAATTCGAGTCGTGGACGCCATGGGCAAAGCTTTCGACGAGAAGTCTCAACCGGATGCTGATGATGAAATTCGAATTATGGTCAAGGGGATCGAGGAGCGCAATTTGAATAATCAGCAAGCGCGAGATTTGATAGCGAAAACTATAGCGGACCTCAAGAGTGATGTCGATCGATTCCCATCGTACGGCTCTACTTAACAGCTCGATTGGGTTATACGTTCACTAACCCTTTCTCTTCCTTTCAGGGCCTTGCATAGTCCTGACGCGATCGACGATCGCGTGGCAGCGCTCCATGAACAAATTCACGCGGGCTCTGAAAAGAGGCGTAAATTGCAGGATGCACTTGCGAACGCCCAGCAGAATTCAATACCGGCAACACACGAAATGAAGGCAAAAGTTTCGTCGAAGGTATTTATGGGGGATGCCGGCATATATGAGTGTATTTCTCTAACCCTCCTTGTTGGACTAGGGTCGACGGTTTCCGACGCCCTCTAGGATGTTTGCGGTATGCGTTGCTGTCCAGCTTCTTATTTGTTACGTTCTGTATCGGTACGTGGACGTCTTGCATTTGATGCCCGCTCTAACGATGCACCATCCAGGATTGTATCAATTGCTGCACTGAACGCCTTTCTCACAACCTACATCGACCCGTTCAATCCTGAATTATACCTTCACATTACGAACCCGGAAATATTTAGAACTTTGACAGACTCTCCCGACCACGTTGCACGGAGGACCGATTGGACACGTTACGCCTTCCACACCTTGCATAATTTTGTCGACCACTTTCTATCGGTGCAAGATGTTTGGTATCCTTGGAGTAACCCTTCCCGATCCGTAGTATGGCCACCCACATGAACACCATTCTCCCATGGAACACTTCGCATATTCTATGTAATTTATTGGTATAGGACGTAGCTCACGCGTTCGCTGTCTCTTGATAAACCTGCAACTTGTATAATCCCTTCCAAGACATTTACATGTGGCTTTTGTGTTATTTCTGTAGTCCCTTTGCATAGCCTGCTCCTTTATATTCATGATCGCCATATGCTGATCCTTCAATATCCGTGTCGGAAATAGGTCGAAGTAAACATTGCAGAATCGGGCGTATGATACACTAAGCTCTTCGTTGAGATTGCTGTCGCCGCCGTCCTCCGTGTGAGACATAAAGTCACGTCTTTTCTATTCAACTCTCCTCGATCTATCTCCAAGTATGTAGAATTGCATTTCATCCCTGACGAACAGCTACATCGATTACGTGGAAAACTGCTCTGAACCAGGAGGCACCTGCAGCGGAGTGCATGGTGCCTGCAACCTTGAAGCATCGCGGAAGACTGGAATCAGACTGCTCCCGTTCAGAACGTTCAGACTGTACCCAGGCCTACAGCTCCGTGTGTGTATTGACCGTCCACAGCCTTGGAACCGACCTTGAACGAAGTTCGAGTAGGATCGAGCCGTCCGAGGCCGTTTTGTGCTACTGGTATTGATAGGCTCCCCCAATGACGGAGAAACCATCTGGCGTCCCGCTAAAATCGACTGCGAAGTGTAAGAAATGCCTTGTACGTCCAACCGAAATTTCGGCGTGGCGATCCAGGCTGAACTTGACCGCGATCGAAGGTGTTGTACCAAGTGGTGAATGGCCGCGACTCGCGCAAATTCTTCCACAAGAACATGGCCGTTCTGTAGGGGACCATGCTTGCAATTAGATCGAGATCGTTCGCCTCTCTCGCTTCATAGGTGGCTTAAAATGCTATCGTGAGCTCAAAGGACTGCACATCGAGCATGCGGGAGAAAAACTGTACCTGCTTTGTCCCTGACCTATCGAACGGACGGGAGGGTCTTAAATTTAAAAAGCAGTTGAAAGATTGAACATATGGGAAGTTGCCACCCACAGCAATCACGCATCGACATTCCAAAAGTCACTACCATAAACGATCAGGGATCTCTTGAGCGTGAATGTCGTTCGTGCACGATGCATTCTCGATTCTCAGACTTGAGACGGAAAAAGAGGGGAGGGTCGGATTGTAGTGGTCCAGGTGGACGAAGACGCGGCTCGGGAAGGCGAAGACTGAAATTGGTGTTCGCTGAAGCACCACTCGTCGAGAATTCCGCGAAAGCTTTACCCAGGCGAAATCCATAAAAGCTGAGGAATTGCAAGTTCGTCTCCTTCCAAAACTTATCTCCCTCTGCTCCAAAAAATGTCGTCAACAACGGTGCGTTCTGTCACCGACCATCATATGTCCCTGCTTACAGCAAACATGCAGGTCAACATGGGTGGTAACGGCGACCCAAACCAAGAAGAGGTTATGACCAGAACCCCCAGGAGGACGCCTATGGCTTGCACTTTTTGCAGAGGTACGACAGGATGAGACGTTGAGTTCGGAGACAATCGGATGCATGATGCTGAACCACGTACCTGGAATATAGGAAGGAAGTTAAAATGTGACGGTCGTACAATTTGCGCGAATTGCATCGCCCGATCGCTCGAATGCGTGTATGAGCCCGTGTAAGTCACTTCTCATGCAATTTAATTCCTGTCACCAATCCCATTGATCCACTTACCAGACCAAAGAAATGACACCTCGCCGCCGTCGTAGTTTCTACGTTTCTAGTGGACCACTGCACCAAAATGTCCGATAGTGTTATATTTGATGTAACCATACCATCGGCGTCTGCCAGGAGTATCATCGCAAACATAAGCTTTTGAGCATAAAGTTTCGTCGACCCCTCGTCGTTGATGTTCTTCTCGCGATGCAGGTATAATTGGCATGCGACAAAGGTATAACCATTGTGGCGGCCAAGCAAGGGCCCAAGAAGCAAAGCTGGCAAGAAAGCCCATATCAGATGAAATTCGTAGTGAGAACTCGAAAGAACTTGCCATGAGAGACTGCGGACCGCTCGCACCGCTTAACATAGTTTACAGTTCCTGGAAGGTGTCAACAGCGTGTAACAGAGCCAGTCGAATAAAAGGAAATTATTTTACATCCTGTGACGCTGAGAATCCTCGCCTCGTTCAAAGGATGGCTACGAAAAAGGATAAATTCAATCGTTGCTTTCGCAAGACGCAAGTCGCTATACAATACAATTTCGAGGAAATTCATAGTAAGTCAATAGCACAGAAGAATGGCAGTACACTCAATGGTCCTATCACATCGAGGCATTGGACTCATGCGCGACCATCAGCACTTCTCAACCCAAAAGAAGTTCTGCCACGACGCTTCATCGGTCCTCAACATTGTTGAGCAGCCTCAAGATATTGATAACTGTGTTGCAATGGCACATAAGAAGTCAATCCTTGTCACAAGAATCAAATACGTACACAGGTTGATGAAACTGTACGCGAAAATCAGTAAATACATACCAGGAATGAGAGCGAAATAGAGACTCACTCGAGGTAGAGGCTGATAGCTCCAAGAATATACTCATCTGGAGAAAGTCTCTTCGAGATCATATATGTGTCGTAGACAATGTATCCGCTGAATAGCAGACATCCGCCAGCGGCAAACAAGAGATCCATTGTCTTGCCGAACGGAATGAATATGCCAACCAATCCGGTCATCACTGTGAAAGACGACGTGTTCAATCCCTTTCATATATGCTGCATATTGACAAAGACGTACCAAGTGCGATGAGGGCGCCAAATAGCCATGGCCCAAGACCGGAGAAATCATATTTCGATTGATATGTGAACAAGGTCAGCCCAATGAAGACACCGAGAGTTATCACGCTAATAACGGGATTAATCCCAAAGTACCGCTTTATTCCAAGGCAACTCACAGTGCTTGAAGAATGACGACATTATCATAAAATGCCATGACTACCCCAAGAGTAAATGCCTCCATTGCCGTGAATGTTCCAAGCAAGATGAAGTTCGTTGGATGGCTATGGCGCTTCCAGTATAAGAGGCCCAGATTTATCAATGTTCCAAACAGGGGAACGTAGAACGCCCAGATACTGTTCCATCATCAGTCCATATATATTTTTAAAAGAGTGTATAATACTAGAGGGCGTACTTCTGTTGAACCCATAAAATAGTTGAAGGAGATTGTGAGATGACTCCTCCGACGATTGCTGTTCCAAGCTGTCCAAAGTCGAGTAGTCAGAGCGCAGCCCATCCACAATGAACCATCTACTCACAATTTGGCAAGACAGTATGCTATACACCTTTCTGACGAACGCCTGCCTGATTTCCGGAGCACTCTCTGTGACGCTCACACCATACTACATTCAAGTAGTCAGAATCCCAAGCCACCGTACACTCGCTTCGCCACTCACTTTGAAGTCGTCAGGGAGGTCGCCGTCAGGTTGATCGTAGATTGCTCCGCCACTGGAAGGTCCTGGGTTTCCGAGCAATGGACTTGCAGCTCCGTTCGTCGTTGCGTATGGCTTTGTAGGTGAAGGCTCATCGCGGTACGATGGCGGGGGTACGGTGTAGTTACTCATCGTTGTCGTCGCGGTAGAAGGTCAAAGTGCGTCCAACGCAGCAATGCGATGCGTAATGACCTTCACTAAAGAGGGAACGTGGGAACGTTTTGATTTCTCTTCATAAAAGGCTGGAAAGTCAATTCTCTCGTTACACAGAAAACTCGTATGCATGTATAGACAAAGAAGTGAAGTCAGAAGAGATTTATCAATGACGTTCAAAGAAAACATGAAGAGCATTTCATATAGATCTCGTATGACGAGCTCGCACGTGTTGTCGGGATCGAATCTGCTTCCGACCCTGCACTCATCCTTTCAGCTCCTGCAAGTACGCCGACATTGGAGTCATTATGGTCTGCAACGTCGAGAGAGCAGCACTGGCGGTTTTCTGTAAGCTCCATAGGCTGACCGTCTTTACCCGCCGGTTGAAATTTGCCACGGTGACATGGTAAGCCAGAGCATCATAAACCTAGTGTATGTGAATACGCCTCGCTTTCAATATTTAGGTATCGAAGAATAAATACCTTGAGCGCAATTTCATCCACTAATCCAGCTACCGTCGAGGAAGAATGAGGTGAGTCTCAGCATAAGACACTTAAAATGCAATAGGGATAGGGTAGACTTACTCTCCCACATCTATGACAACCGCGCTCAGTCATTGAACCCCACCCATTCGAATCGAAAGAAAACTTACAGTCCATGACCCGTCGAAATCGGAAATGTCTTTGATAACTCTGCAATGGATCGGGACCAAAGTCCGGTTGGCACTGTAAAGGGACGTTGAGTTAGTTCACAATATGTATGTTGAGGGGAATGCGTACTTTATAAATGCGACAATCGGTCGAATCAACGCGCTGTTGACATAAGAGAGTTCACTAGTGAAGATGGGAACGGCTGCCTTCAAGTCCCGGAAACGAAGGTCTATGTCGATAGATACAACTCTCGGTGCATCTGCGGGATCTACTGGAGGATCTTCTGGGGCCGATATTGCAGGTTTGGCCAACTCTCGTTGACCAGGGATGCGCTCGAACAAACTGGCTGCTTGGTTTGAAGCGACGGACGTGATCACTTCGGCGATGCCTCCCAAAAGCTCGTCAATGGCATGATCATCCGCTTCGCGAGGAAATCTTATATCGAATACCGCGTCTACTTTGCCAGATGTGATCCAAGCAATTGGGCCTTCCATTGTCGACGCCCGTTGAATATGGTTTATGTTGACTCCGTCGATCCGAACTCTCGACTAAATTAAATTAAACAATGGCACAAAGACAGAATAGACGTTGCCCACCATTCTCGACCATGCTCCGTCTTGAAGCTCTTGCTCTGTGGTGCGGCCAATGCTTTGAGGCTTGTGGAGACTAAATAAGCAGTTGTCAAATTGGCCAACGACGTTTTCTGCAGATAGGAAGTCGTAAAACATCCACTGCTCTCTGAATGTCTTGATGTCTGCACGGAAAATGGACGACGTATATGGACGGAAAGAACCAGGTTGGTAAACAGTGATAAGTACGTCTTCGAGCTGCAAGGATTCGAGCTGGAAATCCCCAGGTTGAGTGGCGTGTCGGAAGGACGCGGGGTCCCATGGATTCTCCGGATCATAGTGTATATATCGACGATCTAGAATTCGAGTTTTGGATGTGAGGAACTCGGAATTACGGGAAACTCACCTAAAATCCCTCGAACACCCTTGATGACCGCGTCCTGGACAAGGCCCTTGCCATCCAACCACCTGGTGAGCGAGAGAGTAACATCCACACTGTCAATATTGAGGTCGAACACCGAATAATCCACATCTTCCTCGACAGGTGGAGGCGCGCGATTGTATTCTTCGTCTAGGCCATAAAAAGCAGGATGATTGCTTGGATCATAGCTCGCAACAGCACGATGTGCAGCGTTTTGATCGACAGGTGCCGTTTTGTGCTGCGAAGGCGGTCGCCGCGAAACATACACATTCTTGAATGCGATCCGAGAGTCTTTCCACTTGGGGACTATAGCGGATTCGAAGACGATTGTAACTCCTGTCTCCGATGTCAAGTAATCACTTATTGCCCGCGCAACACGTTCTGGACGTATAATATTAATGATTTCCAAACTTGAGCGAAGAATATAATTTACCTTGCATGCGTAGACTGTTTATCGTCGCAAAAACGACAGAAAAGAAAGTTGTCCTACAAATCGCGAAACTTAGTTAATCAGTTTTATGTTGTCAAGAAAATATAACGCACGTCCCAAGAAGAATCCAAGCCGTTTGACTAACGAGAAACCATGTAAAGAATGCAGAGATATCGTCCGCGTTGAATTTTCGAAAGGATCTGACGGTAAACCACTTGAATCGCACTCTCATTCGCTGCCAGAACCCATTCGCCACATTGAGGAAATCTTCTCTTGTTGGCCGTTGCATTGGGGGTAGAGATCTGGCAAGCCTCTGGAAGAATTTTGAATAGTTTTCGGCATATTGAAACGTCGACGAGCTCGTCTTGACTGTTTGATCGTTAGAGGACTTCATGTGCAAGTTGCCCGCCGTGGCTCCTTCATCCGCCCGACTTTCCGTAGTTCGATCTTCTCGTACACCATCCTGCACACCATCATTGAGTTCCTCCGTCCCTCTCGATCCCGATGAGCGTTGACTAACTCGAATGTAACTCGAGCTGCCAAACGCGCGAGAACTGAGCACACCACGAAACGAAATCCTCGACCCCTCTTCTCCAACCGCTCCGAGCTCGAACGAAACAAGGCGCCTCCCTTCCAGGACATTCGAACCACGTAACGAGGAACATCTTCTTGAATGTCCAACTCCTTGATTCCGGAAGAACCTGCTGATGGTGCTGTAACGGTCCACCGCTGCTCTGGTGTCAAAATTTGTCAGGCATTTGCGAGCTTGCTGCTTTGCGTTTCCCGATAAACATCGGGACAACATGGACGTCAAGAGGCAGACCAGAAAGATTAGAGTTGCCGGAGCGAAGCACAAGTCGTGCAAACGACTCGGAGCGACGGGGAATGTCCAAGGTAACTTGAAGTTGCAGATCGCCAACCCCGACGCGGCGCCTCCACGATCATGTACGTAAACCGTACGTAAATACTTCCGAACCGACTTCGAGAAGGTGCTCTCTCAGTCTCTCCCGCAAAAAAAATATGGGAGATAAATGTTCTACCACAAAAATCGAGGACGTAAATTCTACGCAAAGCGTTTCGAGAAGATGAAGGATACAAGGCGTACTACAGGTTAACTAGCATACATGCATTTGTAAACACGACTGTACTCGAATAACGAATGCCAATATCAATATTAATGCTTAGGTTTGAACAAATAATGTCCTGACCCCCACCTAATACTCGGTTGAAGCGTTGAGTAAGAGGCATCAAAGAGGAGAACTAGTGGCTTCTGATTACTCACTCGTCACCTCCGTTCAAGGCAAAGAACTCAGCGCATGCAACATTGAAGACTCGGAACCTGACAACAATTCTTGCAAGGTCTTGCCGAAGAAAGTAGCCCTACTCGTACCTGTTGAACGTAAGCCTAGCATAGTCGGAGTCACGGTCTTTAGACAGAGCATCTTTCTCCAATGCCTCCAACGCATCTTTCTTATTAGCATCCTGACGTTTTATCCAATCTTCAAAGGTGAGAGCATAATGATTCCCGCTAACAAACCAGCTTCGAACGAGCGTGAGGTTGGACTGGAAATAAAGCTAAATGACAATCGGTCAGTGCCTTCTTCCAATTATGGTACGACATACCATCATATCATAGGAAGGCATAGTTCCCCCAGTAAAGAAGTGCTGTGACATCCATCCGTCCGAGTCCTCAAAATGATACGGCATCTTCTGGTGGCAGAAAATGTCTATGAAAAGGAGAGCCTCGTCATGTAACCAAGTGGATATCTTCGTCATAAGGGCATCATAGTTCTTCATATGCTCCAAAGCCTGAGGAGGAGGAACGTTCACCGTTAGATTATTCCTGGAAGATCGGCAATAACCATACCCCAATTGATATTATTCTATCGAACCTACGAAACAATGAACTTCTTTAAAACGGAAGCTTCGAAATCGAATGAGGTAAAATACTAACTTTATATTGGAAGGGAATTCATGGTAGTTCAGGTCTGCTGTGATGACCTAATTATCAGACCTTCCGTGAGCTAAAGCCTCTTCAATCAAGGAAATACTTACTTCCACATTCTCGAGTCCTCTTTCGCGAGCGGTATTGAGGATATATTCTCGCTGAGAGCGCGAGTTCGATAAGCCCGTGATGTGCGAATTCGGGTACTTCTTTGATAAGAATGCACCTTGTCAAGATGCATTGTTAAGCGCGCATAACGGACCTAACATTACCTGCGCGAGAAAGAGAGATAGGCTGCCCCAACCTATCGCGCAATCGATGGGTGTCACGTTGGAGACGAAGAATATGGAACTCTCACCGCAACCCAAATCAAGTACACGCAAGCCATCTTTCAGTTGCGCCTTCTCGCAATAGCTTTCGAGCATCAGGACTTCCGCTTCGTCGAGCGTCTCTTTCCCAGTAGGATATAGGCCTGATGAATATTTTCCGTGCGGCCCAAGCATGGCTAGCATAAAAGATGCCGGAAGCTTCAGCGAGGCCGAAGATAATTGCGCGTAATGATGCGAATGGTTCACGGGGTCAGATGGTCAGCGAAACTACTTCAGGAACACTAAAAACGTACCTCATAATGCTGCTCGTTGGCTTTATCGACGGCCTCAGCAATGACCTCCCGGCCACGAAGCTCTTCGATCCATTTCATCTTGGACTCTTGATTTGCTTCCATAGAGCCCCTGTCGATTTCTCTCAACCTTTGCCTGCTGAGCACGCGCACGATGCGTCGAAGGATGAAGTCTGGGACCAGCCCCTTTCGAGTAGAAGTCATGTCAGAACCATTCCTTCGAAAAGAGTCAGAGCGTGGCGTACCTCATCGAGTAGTTTGTATGCAAGAGCCATCGAGATGGAAAGGTAAAAGAAATCGATTTACGTGAAGATGCCAATTCGTCGGGAGAAGGCTCTGTCAGGACTAACTGTAAACTGCGTTCTCGAGACGTGAATAACCTCGAACCGGCTCAGAAAATGTGCAGTCTGAACAACCTGATGATAAGCGTCACTAGTAGACATCGCTACGAGGTGTATGACCCGAAGTGCAACACTCACGACACAATGAGGGTGGGGGCTGTTGAGGCTACCATTGCCGCTCTACGACGCATATTTATGAGACGGGCTAATTCCCAAATGGACTCGTTGATCATGAGCGGGTCCCAAGTGGCACAGAGGAGACATTTTGTTATCGAGACCCACACCAATTCTGCCGGCGCGGGGGGCCGAAGCAAAACTCGACGTCTCAACGATTCAAAGATTCGGAGATTCGGAGAGGGGTGTGAGGTGTGAGGGGATGCGTGCGTGCGTGCGTGCATACAGATGCTGCAGAAATATCAATTAAACCTGCGGATAAAAGTGTATTTCAAGAAAGTGGGGCGAATTCTTGAGACCGACCGGTGGATAAGCAGTTCCGAGGGAGGTATAATCGTCATTACAATAACATGATAAGACGTGGGTGAAAGCCGTACAAAAATCCGACGTCCATATACGCGAAGAGTCCTGACCCTGCGCCTGACCGAGTACGCGCGAGGCGTCTTTCGAAAACTGAGAAAGCACGTTCTCAAATCGACGTTCTTTGTCCTTACAGAACACGAAATAAGTAGTTGAATTTCACATAAATATCTGATCTGAGTCTGCGCATACCATAACTAGGATGCAAACCGCTCTGAAGCTCGCGTGTTTACAAAGCGCCCCGGCCGTCCGCCGTGCAGTCTCATCCGAGGCACAAGTAACTCCTTAGTGTACCCGTTAGGTACTTCACTGACAGCTCCAATGATAAGTGGGACGTGCAACTCGCCGAGAAGGCAGGAAAATGTCGATTAGAAGCACCTATTAAAAGCGCATGGCATAGTAAGCCGTGAACTCAGAGTTAAGATCAAATACTTGCTATTTTCCGCAATCGCCAGCTTCACCAGAATTGCTGAGATCGATGAAGAAAGTCAGCTCCTAAACATCGCTGCGCATTGTCAATGTCCTTTGTAATCGGAAAGAATTCCATTCGAGTTTCAAGCTTCAAGTCCACGCCAATCCGTGGGCGCCTTGGTTGCGATTGCGATGGGGAAAGGCACGATGTCCCACATATATTTCTAGGAGGATTGTCTTACAAATGGTTACCTACTTATGCTTTCACGAAGAGGTCGCTGAAGTTCTTGACCGGCATCGAGAAGAGCGACTTGGAATCCGTTACTTTGTCGAGGATTTCCTTTTGGTGCGACTGGTCGAAGTGGTGTGAAATGTGGCTGATTACGAAGCGAAGCAATTGTAAGTCAGTGAACATTCAAGCTTTCATGTGAAACGACAACGTTCTTACCGTTGGAATTTCTGCATCAGCAGCGGGGTGCCTTCTTCTCGACGACGCTTATGGCCAACCGGGTATTCAACGACGACTTCGTCCAAAACGGTTCCGTCTTTCAATGTCAACGTAATGGCATTGCCAATCGATCGTTTTGCGGGATCATGGTAGTCAACGCTAAAAGTATCATCTTGATGGCATGTGATTTTAGCGCGAAGCTCGTCAATGCGTGGATCAGCGGCGTGTTTGTCAGAACTTTAGGAAGTTAGCAATGAAAAATAGAATAAAAGGACTCTGCTTACTAGCTTTCCGTCGTCAGCTCGCCGAAAATGAGGGGATAGGCGACCATGTAGTTGATGTCATGACTATAATACATTAAGTTCGGCGAAGAAAATCCAATTGCGACGACGATTACGTACTCTCGGTCTGCAAAGTTGTGCAGCTTTCCCTTCTTATTGATGATGCGCATTGCGGCTTCCTGTGTACGAATATTTACGCTTGCAATGTCATCGCTCGACTTGCCCAAGGATTTGAGCGTCGCGTGAAGTGTATGTGCAGCTTCCACTGCCGTTTGAGCGTGGAACTCGGCCGGGTAGGAGATCTTGAATAAGACGTTCTCCATGATGTATGATCCATATGGAATTTGGAACTCAAATGGCTTTCCCTAGAGAGCCATCAATAACCACTCGAAAATCGTTTGGTAATTTGGAAACGTACCTTGAAGAGCACGTCATAGAAGCCCCATGTTTTAGCCGTTAAAACGGAAGGCATGCCAATCTCCCCGCGTTTGACAAGAAGCGCCAGATTGACAGCACGAGAGCAGGCGTCACCAGCAGCCCAGGATTTGCGTGACATCGTGTTGGGTGCGTGTCTGTAAGTTCGGAGAGACTGGCCATCTACCCATGCCTGAGATATCGCATCGATTGTCTGCTCGCGGTTCAAGCCACTGACAAGCAGAAAAGTGAGAATGAAAGCCTTGCAAAACAAATTTGTATACTCACAGAAGTTTTGATACGACGGCCGTGCTCGCGACTTTGACGAGGACGACATGGTCCAAACCGACACGGTTGAATGAGTTGAGTAATGCGATACTGCCTTGAATTTCATGCGCCTTAACCATCGCTTCGAGAATGTCGTGTACTGTAAGTGACTGTCCCTGACGCGAAAGATGGTCCGCAACGGCGAGGATGGCACCAAGATTGTCGGATGGATGCCCCCCTACAGGTTATGATTGAGCTTACGGAACAGACTTTAAGAGGCACAACAACGTACATTCTGCCGCGAGGAAGCAGTCATTGAAGTCTAACCAACGAATTATCGTCCCGATATTGAATGCACCTCGGATGGGGTCGAGCTGATAGTTGGTACCGGGAACCTTTGTGCCTTCAAATCGAAATTGATATATCGCCCTTTAAAGAGGCTAATGCAACTCACCGTTTGGAACAACAGTGCCCTCCACAACAGGCCCGAGCAGCTTCGTGCATTCGGGGAATCGAAGGGCCTCAAGCCCGCACCCCACAGTGTCGATCAAACAAAGTCTTGCCGTCTCAAACGCGAGAGGGGAGTCGATCTTGTAGTTGTGAACATAGTCCGCGATGTCAACGAGGACCTTGTCGGGCTGAGGACGTTCAGCAGACTCAGCGAGCCCCGACATCGTTCGTGAAGCAGCAGCAGATGGTCGTGCAAGGGAGAGAAGGCCCGGAACTCGGACAGAGCGTGCCAGAGGTCGTGAAATTAAGCCAGTGCTGATATATCGATTGCTTGATAGGCATCGACGGGGCGCCGAGCACAATGGTGACCTGATCGCTGTCCTGAGCATGGCTGGTGGTGGTCGGTGGTCAAGAGCAGCCCAGAGCTTTTTGTACTCGACGTTGACCGGTTATGTGTTCCCGACCAACTCCCGACCGTTCCTTTGCTACTTACCGTGACCACCCGACGACTTCAACCGCGATGCATATGATATTTCGCTATATCGAATTCAAATGCCTTTTTAATTCAAATACAACTTTTAACGACCAGGCTTTGTGCTTGCCTGGAGTGCCCCTTCAAGAGGATGCACCCAAGACGACCTGTCTTTCGCGTAATATTCTACCTGTGGTTGCTTTTCTGCTTCACCGGGGACATTGAAATCATCAAGTGCACCGTAGAAAACAGCAGTCGTCTTTCCAAAGTCGCCGTTCGTGTTGAATAAAGGCGCCCCGCACTCTGTACAAAAGTGCCTCGGAATGGCGTTGCCCGAGTCTTGTACGGCATCGTGGTACGTTTTCACGAGGTCTTCTCCTTTCGTGATTTTGATGCTCTGTGCGGCCGTTGCGTTCATTATTCAAGATTCAATCCTCCTCGTGCACGTACATTGGCGGGAAACACAACATTGGTCGTGAAGGCGGTCCCAGTATATTTCTTGCAATTCTTGCAATGACAGACGGAAACTCTTTTCAAGGAGTTGATCATGTCAGTGAGCGTTTTTTTACGAAGTCATTTCTGCCTACGTTACTGGCGCAGCATCAACCTCGAAAACAACCTTGCCACAGAGGCACGACCCGTGAAAAGGCAGAGAGGACATTTCGAACCTTTCCCAAAGCTACAGGATTCATTTGGCGATTTATAGGCGTAGCCTTCAAAGCTCCGAAGTTCTCCCGGTGCTCTGACTGGCCACTTGACCCCGCTAGTATGAAGGGCGGCTCGCTCGCTCACACACATTACTCATAACTCTCACAGAAGACGGATATGATAATAATTCTGGGCATGCCACTATGTTGGCGGAACATCAAGCGTTAGTTCAGGAGGATTCCAGCAACACCAACTGGACTTTTTCATGACTACGATGTACATGGCATCACGCTCACCTGCCCGTCAATATGCAATATGCAGGAGTTCTAATACCTGACTAGAGAGAAACGAAGAATTATCCAGGTGAGTAATGGACTCTATAACCTGGTTATATGTGCATCTACTTACATGCTCGCATCTCCTGAGGCGTTCCGGTGCGCATGTACTTTACGAACTTGAAATTTCTTTGACAAGCGCGGAGAGATCCAGCTTCGCATCCCCTTCGCCTCTACCTGGCTTCGTCTCCGGCTGCAGCGCTCCATCAAGAGGACGCACCCACGACGTCCTATCCTTCGAGTAAAACTCTATCTGGGGCTGCTTTTCCGCTTCACCAGGAACGTTGAAATCGTCAAGGGCGCTGTAGAAGACGGATTCCGCCGTCTTGAACTCGCATCCGGTGACGTATAGCGGCGCGCTGCAATCGGAGCAGAAAACCCTTGCGATGGAGTTTCCAGAATCCTGCGCATCGTCCCGGTAAGATTTCACCAGCTCCTCTCCTTTGGTGATTTTGACGCTCTATGTTATAGGGTCAGTACCGCGCATGGTTCGCAAGATATACTACTCACGTTAGCGGGGAAGATCACGTTGGATGTGAACACCGTGCCCGTGTATTTCTTGCAGTTCGTACAATGGCAACACGAGACGCTAAATGACGAAATAAGTCAAGCATATATGCGCATCCATTTCACTCAGCTTCGACTCACATCATCGGCGAGGCATTGACCTCGAATGTGATTTTGCCGCAGAGGCACGATCCGTGAAATGGTGGGGTGGACATCCTTGTTTCTGTTGCGATGCTCATCAGAATTCGTCGATTCATATACTAGTAGGACGATCTTGACTCATCAGTCACGCTTTCGTACTCCCCCAGGTAGCTATCTTTCCTCGAGCGGACGCTCACTTGACCTCGGCATCCTTCTTCGAACCTAATGTTGGTCACACATGGAGATGCTTCGTCCCTCAGGTAGAACTTACTAGAAGTTGCTCGAGCCGCGGCGCGCAGTAGTTCACGTGCATCGTTTCGTATCCCTTTCCTAATTTCTTGTGAGGAGGAAAGACTGTGTGGAGAAGTAACGCGTTTGCAGCCCGAAGAGTTCAAAAAACCGCGACTTCGAATCGGACACTGAACATTGTTGAAGTCCAAGCAGCTAATATATCATCATCAACGCAGACGGAAATACATGATCAAACTCTCTGAGGTATCCACGAGACAGGTATACAAGATATCCAAAATCATAACTTGCAGTTGTCATCCGCCTCGGGCTTGCCCAACTCGTTGTCGGAAGATGCAACAACGCGATGACCTCTGTAAGGCTCCGCAGAGGCAGACGCGCTTGGGATGGCGGAGACGGGTGTCACCGACGAACTTGCGGCGGCGCGAGCGAAAGAAATCGTGGCCGATGGAGATACGGAGTCGCTGTCATCGTCAGACGAGGACGATGGAGTAGACATGTCAGACGAGGACGAGGAGTCGGGGCGTCCAGCTTGGAAGCGACCGAAAGCACCAACTGCTGCCTCGATGTCGCCACCGTTTATGCTACCAGTGGAGGGGACACCTGGGGCCTGAGGGGGGACGCCTGCGGGGACACCAGGAGTAGGGACAGTCGGGATACCGGGGCCATGCACGGAGGGAGCACCTGGGGCAGGAACTGTCGGGACACCGGGGGCAGGGACAGAGGGGGCACCGGGGGCAGGGACAGTTGGGACACCGGGAGCGGGAGGAGTAGGGAGGTTGGGGACGCTTGGGTTGGGAACACCTGGGGTCGGGACACCATTCGGGCTGGCGGGAATGCCGGGGGCGGGGACATTGGGCATGGGGAGGCTGGGCGTGTTGGGACGAGAGGGAATACCAGGGGCAGGAACATTGGGCGCACCGACCGTCGGGACGCCCATAGGAACGGGGGGAGCTGGGACGGAGGGCTGACCCACTGCGAGAGGACGGAGCGCCTGGTTGAGTTTCCCCCTGACGGCGCTGGAGACGTCGGACCCGGTCTCGCCGTTGAGCTTGTTCATTGCGCCTCCGGTGAGGCCACCCAAAAACCCGGTAGAGCATACAGAGCTACAGTCGCAGCCAAGCACCGTATCCGTGGTGAGCTCGGCGCGCTTCGACGGCGCGCTGTCTTGCGTGGAGGTCGTCGTGGTGGAAACATCAGTCGCAGAGGAGGTGGAGGTGGAAGTCTCCATCGACGAGAGTGAATCAGTCGCGGTCGAAGAAGCGCTGTAGAGGCCGCAGTCGCAACCGGCGCCGACGACGGCATTGCTGAGGAATGTGCGCTTGTTAAGGTTACCCATGTACGATATCATTTGGCAGTATTCTTCGCAATCACCGGTGGTGAAGACGTATCCCACGTCCACAACACCGCGCTTGGTCGGCGCGCTCGTGTCGCTCGTGATCGTCGAGGTTGTGGTCGAAGTGGCTGACGAGTCTGTGATCGAGTCCGAAGACGAGTCGGTTGTCGAGGTGGCCGACTCCGCGCTGAAGACCGTCGACAAGACCGCGGTCGGAGTGACCGATGGAGGGATCGAAGAGGGGGCACCGCTCTCCATGCAAAGGTTGAGCCCATTGATAAAGTCATTCGTGTTCATGCCGACAGGGGGAGCGAGAAGACCACGGGACATTCCCTCCAGGAGGAAGGGTGCGTCGGGGTACTGCATCCCGCCAATCGTGCAGTCGATCGCGACGTCGCGGACGGGCAGTGCGGGCACCGCGGGAGCTGCAGGAGCGGCGGGGGCACCCGGGGCCGAAGGGGGAGCAGGGGCTGCTGGAGCACCCGGAACTGAAGGGGGAGCAGGAGCTGCCGGGGCACCTGGTACCGAAGGGGGAGCAGGGGCTGCCGGGGCACCTGGTACCGAAGGAGGGGCGGGGGCACCTGGTGCGCTTGGTGCGGAAGGAGTGGTCGCGGAAGGAGCACTGGTAGACGAGCTGGGAGTGGGTGCTTGGGCAGCCCTTGCACGTCCAGGAGTGTGCTACGAGGAAATGCAATCGTCAGAATAAAAGAAAGAAACTTGAGGTGTCGTCACATACCTGGAACTTCTCAACCGGAACGGCGAGACCGACATTCAAGAGAGCAAAGATATAGACAGCAATGACGAAGGAGCGCATCGTGAAAGGAGTGTGGGGATAGAAAACACAAGCGAGAGAGCAACTGGAACAGCGATGATGGGGTATCGAATGCAAGAAACGATGGCGCTTTTCGAGGCGAAAAGTCCAGAATATATACCTCAGAGGCAAAGGTGGCTGACCCTATGCCAAACAGGAAACTCGACAGGAATTGGACAATTCTGCCAGCCACCTCGTACAGAAATTCTAGTTCACCGTTGTCAGCCACAAGAAGTACGGAATTCCGAGGACGCCTGTTTTTGCAATTCAAATGAGTAAAATACTGATGCGAAGAGTGAAATGATACAATAACATCGAGAATAATAAATTTAGCTGTCGAACTCGCTGTCCTTATAATTGAACATGGGATCCTCCGCTCCTGCGAGCCTATTTCGTCTATACGCCTCTGCGATGACTGTCAGCCCCTCTTCACAAATACAGAAAAAGAATGACGCACCAAGATCTTCTTCGGTGACCTCGGAACCTCCGCCGAGAGTCGACCCGTTAGCCGCTCGCTTTCTAGACCGCCAGCCCTCCTCTTCCTCGTCGGCTTTGGATTTGCGTTTCCGCTCCTCCTGCATCGCCCTCGATAGTCGATCATCATCCAATCGGACATCCCCCTCTCCAAGCCGGGGCTTTCCAAACTTCTGTTCCACCCGCTTTCGGTCGCTTGTTGAGGTAAAAGAGAGCTTGGACGCCCCATCGTCGTTGGGCGCAGCAGCTGCCGCTGCCGCCATGAGAAGGTTCTGTGCACTAGATGCTTTAGCAGCCTCGATACCAGCGGCTCCTGTGCAGTACGATCCGTGTATGACGGAGTGACAACAAGCAAAGCCCCATTGACCTGAACTCCGGTCATACCATGAACCCCACACTGCAGTATGATTGTTGATTAGGACTGGTGAGCTTGTTAGTACAGAATTACATGAAAGAAAGCGAAGCATAAAGGCTTACCATCTTCAGCATATTTTGACCGTGTCTTGACCCTCTCCTTTCCTTTGATGACTTTTCCTGTCCTCGAATACTCGACGTACTCCTCAGACTGGCCTTGAAGCAATTCCCGAGGAGCTTGCTCCAGGTATTCCTCGCCTCCATACTTCGCCAATATGCTGACTTTTGATTTGTCACGGATCTCTTCCTTTTTCTCCTTGAACTTTCGATGAAGAATTTCTCCTTGAGTCGGGTTTGCGTTGAGATGTACATCGTTTCCTCTGGCTGCAGATTGCCATGCAAACAATTGCAGTTTTTGCATATCTGGCGCTTCACCGGAACCTCTTAAGAAATTGTCGCCTGCGAATTTTGCCTACACGACAAGGTCAGAGTGGTGAACGGAAACGAATGGTCAAACATACATCTTCCGGCGCTGTATTTGTCACAGGAGCGTCTCGCATGGATCTTGTTTTGGGGTCATAGTAGGCGCTCTCCGGGTCCAAGTTGATAAGGTACTTCGCTGTGTCCTCTCGAATTCGAAGGTTCCGCACTGTGATTCGCGTTTTTGTGTCGAGTTTCTGACCAACAGCATCGGCGGCGTCGGCGTATTTTTCATCATCACCGTCCTCATCCTCGCTCGACCCGAAGTCTGGGTCATCCTCTTTGTCTTTCCCATCTCCTTTACCCGCCTTCGCGACCTTCCTCACAGCAGCCAAGTCCGTCGTGGTCTGACTATCGATTTCCGCCTCCCTAATCTTCTGTCTCGCAGCCTCTAACGCAGCGTATTCCTCCGTAATCTCCTTGAACTCCGCAGCGTCATAGCCGTTCCACCTGTCTCTCTTCGCGTCGAATCCAAGAGGGACATCCTGAACGAGATCGTCCGCCTGGATATCCTTCCCTGTGTACTTCGCACCCTTCTTTCGAGGCCGCTCTAAACAGTCATGTCTTTTGTGCGTCATAGAGCCACAGTTCTCGCAAGCTCCTTTACGGTATTTCGTTGCAACAGGACCGGCTTTCTTGCCTCGGTCGTACCACTTGTCAATATCATTGGCCTTGACTTCGGGCTTCCGTTGATGACTGAGTGAGCGTGCGCCAGTGTCGAGATACCAAGGGGCCTGAGATATATATTCTGCGCTTAAGTGAGTACCATACCAATAGGTTCAATAGTTCATCAAGTAAACGCACGAGGAATATGAGGATTAATTGGGCGACCCTCCTCGTCGAGCTCAGCTGGAGCTGTTCCAGCTTTTCGTGCGGCATCTAGATCCTGTTTCCGGCGCTGCTCCTCTCTTGAAAGCTTTCCGACCGCTGCAGAATAGTTAGCATAGTTGACAATGTCTAAGTGCAATTGAAGGACGCACCGGACGACGCCATGGTTGTCTGTGAGTGCTTTGGAATGGCACGCTGAGAAGCGCTGAAGTGAGCAATGACTGAAATTGAGTTCCCACACTTTTGATGGTATACAGAGTCAACTTGAGTCGAAGTTCAATCTATGTCATGTATTGTGCATTCTCAAATGCTGCAAATGTTCTGACTGATCCAAGCAAAATGTATACCTGTGCAAAGTATATTCTCGCAAGCTGAGGAGGTGTTGTGCAAATCGCAAAGGAAAGCTTGAAGCACCTTGCAAGTCCGAGTCGCGTGGACCGCCTGGGTTGCTCTTGACCTTCTACACTTGCTGTCAAAGGGCCTACAAGGCTCACAGTAAAGTAGGATTGATTGATATGGTGTATTGCGATGCAGATTGTAAGTGAAAATGTGCTTCAAGTCGAAGAGAGAAATATCCGATTGTTCTTTTGATCCAGTTTTGGCCACGAGGTTGCCGCGTTGTTTGTCCACCAACTTCAACATACCCTCTCTTCATCGATCCTACCTCCACGACGACGGCGACCTCCCCAACGTCGCTCATGATTCTTTCGTAGGCGACTGGAGCAGCCATCCTTATTTTTCCGTGAATGTCTTTTACGCCGGCGTCAGCTCTCGTCTTAGGTCTTGGAGCTCGCATCGTCTTCAACGTCTTGTTCCGACCAGTGGAAGCTGGAGTGGGGAGTTCTATCAGTGACTACGTCGTCCAAGGGCTCTGGCAAGGTGCTCTCGTGTTCTACGTTTTTACCGAACATGAAGCATTTGCCTCAGCTCTAGCCGTCGGCCTCCTCGCTCGCTGTCTCCTCGATTTCGTGTCATCCAACGATCCCGTAAAACTCGCCTACACAGTCGGCTTCGCACTCGTCGGAGCCATCTGCTCCTTCATCCTCACGCAGGTTCTTGAGGACGACTTTACTCTTTCCGAGGAATTTTCCTCCTTTACCCCTCGAAGACGCAGATCCTCGTCAACCGACGTACGCGAGTCGCGCGACGTGATCTCTGATCGTCGATCGGAGCGTAGCTTCATTCGGCGCATCCGGAATCCTTCGTCGATTCTCCGAGTCCCTCGAGGCCGCCGTGAACGTGAAAGGAGTCGCCCAAGGGCGCCGAAGTTTGTTCAAGAAGTCGTTCGAGAACCAAGCCCCGTTCGCCGCGACCCGTCCTCAGTACATCATGCAGTTACCGTCACCGATGGCTCAAGCGAAACGGTCGAACTCTACACCGGATTAGGGAGATTGGTGGACATGCAGTTATCAGGTTTGAGGAAGAGAGCGGCATCGGCGGAAGTGAACAGGAGACGTTGTAAAGAGGAGAGGAAGTGGGCGTTGGCGCAGGGAAACAAGGCACTCGCAACGCAGTTGAGTTGGCAAATCAGTCGATACGCTGCGCTGAGCGAAAGCTACACAAGAGAGGCGGATCGGAGGATAATTCAAGGTGTGCAGGATGATCCTTGATTTTCTTCCCCCTTCCGACACACGTTGAAACGTCTACGCCCTTCGCCTCTCAGCAACGAAGGATGACTCTGCCAATGCAAATAGATTTGCGAACGGCGATTTTCAAGTTCAGCAACACATGCCTATGCACGAGAGTGAATATGGACACGACCGATACGATTATCAGGTTATGCATCAACCGCCTCCGCAGCCGCAGGATACTCGCTATGCTTACCTAGAGTACGTCAAACCGCTCAGAGAAATGTAAATGCTGACACGTTCTTGTAGCAAGGGCAAGATGCCCGTCCACAACCCTTATGCTGGAAACTGGAATATGCCTCCGCAAATGCAAATGCAAGGGCATGGGATGGCGTGGGGCGGACGTTGATCTGACATTATTTGTTGTATGTACCCGACAGTGTAGTACAGAGGATTGCGATTGGTGTGTTTAGACGGAAGCCAAACAGATGTAAATAACGCGTACGCGTGTCGCGTCGATCGTCGACCTGTCCATGCACCACACTCTGTAACAGCGACATCCCCCTTCTTGAATACATACTCTTTACTCCAAGTATGACCACACACATTGCGATACTTCCAATCGGTGCTGTTTTTTCTGAGATATTCATGAAGGGCAATCCTAACGACATTGTCACCTTTCAGATCTGATCGAGTCTCTGAGCACGCAGTTGGAGGCACAGGACAACCATGGACACTTCCTACGCCTTCCACATCCCAGGACAGGTACTTAACGCGTCTACGATCTGCTTTTCAATGACATGACATGGGGGCCTAGGTCTTCCGACGTTATTTCTACACAATCAAAGTTCAGGAACGCAGACATCCTCGATCGTAGAAGTTCAGATGGTCTCTCCGGACGCGGGACGTTCGTGGTTTCTGGGGCAGAATGAAGTCATCAGTGGTGCGTCACTGTACTGGTAGAACTTTCAACATCAATTCTTACAGAGATGTAGATGGGAAGCTCGTTCTTATGACACCCGTGGATCCTGCCTTTCTCCTCTTTCCAATACTTCAAGCGGCCTTTCCAGTGCGTCCACACCTTATCCTTAGTGAGAAAGCTAAAACCTTCGTAGTCTGGGACAGCGACCAGCTTTCGAACCCTTGAAGACATTTTCGAACAAGCAGCGACGAAGCTACGCGAAACGACTGAAAGTCCAGACGCTCCAGACGGCTCTTCCCAAGTTTCGGATCGAGACCTTCATACTTTGAGTCTCTTGAGATGCGTAGAGAAAGCCATGCGGAAAATCTGCGACTTCAAAGGTACTTTCCTCCAAGAACTGTTCGACCATGAACAAGGCTAAATCTTCTGAAGACGTCACGCCCGAAATATCCGTCTTTCGATTCTCTAAGGAAAAATATGCCGCCTATCTCGTAAAAAAGGCGCGGAGACTGGGAGAAAGCGAAGTCATACTGAAGTGCGAGACACTTGTCCGGGGCCTAGCAAAGAACGGCTTGATGGACGATAACAAAGAGGATCTTCTCAAAGGTATGCACCCACACCGTCTGAGTCCTGAACTCTAAAGATAAATGTTCTTCAAGCCGGTGTTCTAAAAGTTGCTTGCGAAATGGTCTCTCAATACATATCTCCGGAAACGAACCAGGAACTACTCTCAAATTTCGAGTATGTCCATTATTTTGCGCTGCTCACAGTGCCAAGCGTCTCATGATTGTTTTCCCAGTTTCTCTGCCCTAGACGCGCACATAGAAGAGCTAGACAGGGCGAATCTAGCATTGACTATACAGGAAAGTGACAAGGGTGCAAAGAAAAGTAAGGCGCAAAAACCGGAAGAAAATGCGGGGGGCAAACGGAAGGCAGCTGCGCAGGGGTCAAAAGGCGTCGAGAAGCTGAAGAAAGCGAACGTCAAAGGGATGGCCAAGCTGTCAACCTTCTTCCAAAAACCTGCGGCAAAGAGTTGATCTACGACAAATGGTATCATCTGTGTTTATCTATTTTATTTCAAGACGATCTCATCTCTGTCAAATCCACAATCTCGTCGGTCAGAGAAATGTTCTATTCAATAAAACAAATACGAGCAAAAAAGAGGGGCACATAACCTGGAGTCAAACTATACAATTTCGTACACCGCAATGACAACGTGATGAAAATCACTTGCATCCCTTCAGTTTGGCATCGAATGCCTCTTGACCGTTCAAGCCGCGTTTGGAATATTCTTGATTGGCCTTTCTGCACTATGACAATGGAAAAGATGATGTGTAATTTCGATCGTATGCGACAGGAAAGACGTACATATACTGCCTCTGGCACAAAGATTTGTGAAGATGACTCCTTCAAGACCAATGAATCCTCGGAGTCGTTGACTTCGGTCTTGAGGATGCCATTCCTATAGAAGTCTCCATCGACCTAGCATACAAATTATAAATTTAGAGCGTTAAAAGTTGCACGCGCGTCGTGAAAGAATACCTGGTTACGATTAGTCGCCTTCGCAATTCCAGACATCACATAATTCTCTAAAAATAATTAAAAGTCAAAACTTACAGTCAGCCCCAAAGGATGTCCCTTCGAAGTCGAGCTTTGATGAGGGCAGAAATCCTGAATTAAATGGAGACCTGCTATCCTCGACACTCGACTTGCTCCCGATGCTTGTTCTGCGTCTCCCAAATTGCCGTGTTGCCCATCTTCGAATCTGAATGCGGTGCACAACAGTAGCAGCAGTTAGAAAACTCCAGCCTCTCGAAAATAGTCGTGTCATCATACCTTGGCTTCGACTTCGACGGGTCGTAATGTCGAAAATGCTTCAACTCGCCGATTGTGCTCTGAGGGGTTGAAGAAATGACGTTGAGAATCTATCAGACTTGAAGGTCGAGAAAGATCAACTCGCCAAATAATATTTTGTGTATTGGCAAGGTGATTTGCGTTTCTGACAGGCAGAGCAGGGTTTACTAGGAGCAACTCCGTCACACTGCAACTATATAGTCAGACACCAAAGGATTACTGAACGGGGGGAAACGAACACGGCACTTCAAGCGGGTGCAGAGATCACAAGGATAAGGATTTTTCGTCGACTTCATTTTACTCGAAGAGTCAAGAGTATAAGAGGTGGAATGGCTTGGTGAGGAGGAATCGGATAAGTTCATTGTCGTTGAAGCGGTTCCGTCCGACGCACCTCAGCTTGACGAGTGCCATTTTATGCGGTCCATCTCAAATTCTTAGTTCCTGTAAATAGAATATAAAGGAGCATTGGGTAGTCACTGCCGAGCATTCAGGATTGTTTCCCAACTAAAGCGGCTTCATATGAAATACACAAACCTCCATTCCGAGGACCATTGGACATGGATATTGACATGTAGGGGCTTCAACAAAAGAACCATTGTATTAGCATCCGTAATAGCTTTCAACGCCAAAACAGAAACTCCGTACAAGACCTTCTCCTTTGCAACATGGTACATTGGAAAGTGCTCGCACGACGTTTGCGCTCGACTCTCGACCCTCAAAGCTTGCTGACGACGAAGGACAAGACAACATTACGGAGAGCGCAAGCTTTGTCGCCCGCCCTCCATTCTCTTTTGGAGCTGAATCTAACAGATGAGCCTGATGAGGCCAATTGAAAGAGACAGCTGGTGCTGCTGATCCTTATTGGTAGAAAGCGGTACCGTCCGGACCGTCCGGTGAATTTCCTGCAATAAGTTGATCAGCTATGATTTGCCGTAGTCCTCGAAAACGATAGGAAAGTAACCGACGAATCGACAAGCCGGGGAGGACACGGTTTTGATTTAATTCATAGCAAGAGATAGCATGAATAGATGCACTGGCACCGGGCACAAGTGCGATAGGAGCCTCAAAAGACGACCCGCCCAACAACGAAGAATCCGTTCAGCGCACATTGCTCGTCTGAAAAAGATTCGGGCGCTCCGTCGTCCAGTTGCTCAAGTCCAGCAAGGTTTCTGCGCGCCTAATTTAGTTAATAACCAAAGCTCGAGAAAAACAAAATTCTGTGCCAGATTGCCTCGAAAGAGTCCCGAATGATTTTGGAGCTAGCGAAAGACTCCAGCACTGCCGCGCTCAGGCGGCCTGGGGTGGCACACAACCGCATCGCATTCGAAGTATTGGAAGACTACGACCGCGAAAGACAAGACCATCTCAAACATTTTCGTAAGGCGTGACGGTAGAAATGAAATCCTCGAGGTCTTCGTACGAGTAGTACTATGGAAATGCGCGCCTTGACGTCGAAAGTGTGGAGGTTGAGTGGATCCTGATCATCGTCAGGCTCCGAGTCGCCGATGTGTCGTTCCATTTCAGAGGAGAGGTATAGTAGGGCCCGGGAAATTCCGAATAGGGAATTGAAGCAAGACTTTTGGGCATCATGTCCGTGGATATTACATTGGGGATTTGGGCCGATCTTTGTGAATCTATGGGAGATTTAGAGCTCCGGAGCGGTCTGGTATAGTCGCCTTCAGGAAGGCAACCGCCATCGTTGATGCGTCGACGGCGGATCTTCAATCATCTTGTACAAGTTGTGAGAGTTGTGAGCTGAAAATCTGGTGCGTGGCTCAGCTGGCTCACCACTGACTGCACCGCGAGTCGGAGTTGTTGGGCGCTTCCTAGGCGCTTCCCAGGCCTGCTTAGTCAATAGCACACGTTGAATTCGGTCGAGCACGAAAATTTGGCAGAAGAGAGCGCCATGCATCATCGCATCATCCGATTCATCGATCATGCGTTCCCTCGCCTCTTTCGATAACTCTCGACTCGAGGGGAACGGGCGTAGTCTACAAAATTGAAAAGGAGACAGAATGGCCTCTGCGCTCACATCCATCCGTGTCTCTGGCGACGACATCGAAATCGTGAACCAGCTCCTGCTTCCTCACGTCATCGAGTTCATTCCGATAACGTCCATAGAAGAGGCGCACGATGCCATAAAGTCTATGAAAGTGCGCTTTAGTTGCTATGTTGAAATGAACTTATTGTTGATCTAGATGCATGTGCCTTGTAGATTCGGGGCGCACCAGCAATAGCATCGCTCGCCGCCCTCTCACTTTCGTCTTACATCTCCAAAGCGCTGAAGGCCGACCCTCAACCTCCCTTTCTCTCGGGTAAAGATGCACTCCGAAAACACATCCAGCCCCTCATCGATTATCTCAACACTTCTCGTCCAACCGCTGTGAACCTTGGTGCAGCTATGAGACGGCTTTCTGCCTTGCTAGAACGCGTCGCACTCGATGAGTCGGTGGACGTACCTCAAGCTGCACGGCAACTCATCGAAGAAGGCCGTGCTGTCGCGGATGAAGATGTTGGAAGAAACCATGCGATGGCGAAACTGGGTGCTGATTGGCTCGAAGGACGCGCAAAACAACTTGGAAATGACGAGAAGCTAAATGTGCTTACAGTATGCAATACGGGATCGCTTGCAACGTCTGTGAGTATTCTAAGATTTTAATTCATTCCCATTGGGTGACAAAATATCCAGGGTTATGGGACTGCATTGGGGTTAATAACCAATTTGCATGAAACTGGGAGGCTCGGTCGGGCATACTTTACGCAGACTGCACCCTACCATCAGGGATCACGGTACGCTTTTCAATCGTATCGATAACTGGTCTCTTTACCCTAACGCACGCTTTAAAGCTTGACGGCCATGGAACTACAAGCGCTTAAAATTCATTCCGTCATGATTTGTGACACAATGGTCGGCTCGCTCTTCCAAAACCATAAAATCCACGGTGTCGGTAAGTGGAAATGCAGTTCTCCCGTTCTCAATCTTCGAAACTGACCCTTAACAGTCGTCGGTGCAGATCGGATTGCAAAAAACGGCGATACCGCAAACAAAGTACGCATATAGTCTGTCTAGCCTGATCACCCGCCGATCTTAGTTTGCAGATCGGAACCTACAACGCCGCTGTGCTTGCTGCGCGCCATAAAATCCCCTTTGTCGTCGTTGCGCCAATTAGCACGGTAGACATGGCTATTCCCGACGGATCTCAGTAAGATTCGAAGATCCATCTGGTCGTGATCGAAGAATAACGATTGGCCCGTTTCAGCATCCCGATCGAACAGCGACCTGCGATCGAAGCCTGCCTCGTACGCGGTGCGATATACCCGCCGCCCGACAAAGATAAGCCTTCGCAGGCCGTCGTGATGTTCACTCCCCCGGGACTCGACGCAGACTCAATCTACAACCCAAGTTTCGACGTAACCCCTGCCGAGTTAATCACTGCAATTGTAACAGAAAAGGGTGTCGCCACGCGGAAGGAAGGCGAAGAGGTGTTCAGCCTCAACTCGGTAGTGTAGCCATGAACAGGTACTTTTTATTGGTTTTTCTGCTGAGAGTTTTGTGACTACTCTAGGAAGTCTTTGCAATCCATCTAAGAACGAAGAATTTAGTTCGAAACGGTCAACGACTAAAATCTTTCTAGTTCATTTTTCTTCAAGGGTGATAGTCTTTCTTACTAATTCTTCCAGCACCTGTCCAATTCAGTAAGGGGTTTGTTGGGCGAGAGAGCAATCGTCGAATTTAAGTCTACTCACAAGACATAGTATCCATTTACCTCTCGATACGATATCCCTCCATAGACCAGATAAAAGCCCCCCTAAATTTCACAAGAAGCCCGCCTTTGAGGTGAGTACACAGCATCCAAGATCGAATTGCTACACTCACCTTCACTCCTGGTCCCCTTGCCCTGACCTCGCCAGGGATCCCCACAATTGGATTCGGAGCGCCAGAAATCCCCGTCGCACTGAATGAAATACCGTGGTACAATGTATTTCCATGCGAATCGAACCCTCCTATCACTGCACGCCTGTTGAACGGCATGCGTCCGTACGCGCCCCCAACAAGCTCCATGGTCGCTGGGTTGAAAGGGAGGAGAGTGAAAGGCGCGTGACGTGGGGCGCGGATGCAATTATGAGAAAACAACCCACTCGACATACTGAGGCATTCAAGTGCGCATGGACGGACCTCTCGAATATCGGGTCCAATGTCGACGTGTACAGAACCAAAGTACAGCTTCTGGCCCTCCGACCCGACCCCTGGAGTCTCAAGTACGTCTTCGCGTCTTATGGATAATGCGCGAGGAGGTACGCCGGTGAAATACGTCCTTCTTTGGTTTCCGTACGTTGCTTGGTTCGCATAGAGCGCGCTCCATCCCGATGAATCGTTCGAGTCGGAATAGAAGCTACTGGCCGTCTCCCGATCGTTGGTATAACTCAAAGGATTTCGCCCTCCAGACATCGTTTAGCTTGCTGACGCCCTTTGGCACCTTATGTTCCAGGCACAATCTGTTTCTTGATATTTATATACAGAAACCAGTCTGCAATCGCTGGAAACTTGATCCGTACTTTGCGAAATAAATGACCAAGTCGTTGCCTTTCCACCTCAAGAACGAATGATTACATCTACGTAGCTTCGGCCAAAACCGAATCCGCAAGGTCGGCTCCTCAAAATTAATACCCCTTTGCTGACTGTATCTTCAGAAGTTGCTTCCGGCAGAGAACAATATAGCAGACCTATGTACGGCTTTCGGTGCGACTTGAATGTCTATTCGTTATTCGCATTCTCATTTTGACAATCGATGATTCACTGCATCTCCAACGGGACATCGACCTGGCCACGTTACGGGGATGGCATTGCACGCATTCACGGTGTCCTACTAATCGGACTATCCGCCGATTTATGTAGTAATCTAGAAATCCTCGTATCCAAACTGTGAGTAGTTTCCTATCTGCCGGTGAACTATGTTGTTCTCAACATCATTAGCAAATGAGCTTTCTAGATGCAATCAGCGTTCGCTTCAGAATTTCCAGCACCTATAATACGTTCGGCTCGTAAGTCGATTACGTATATCAAAGAGATGGATAGTTTGAAATCACTCACAAGATATGGTACGCATCATCCTCTCCCACAGGAATTTCTGAGCCGCCGAAGCAGAAACGCAAGCCGCCCTGTGTTTTGCAGATGAGAAATATTATCTTGGAGAACCTTTCGCACTCACTCGATTTCTTGGACATCTAGGAAGGAACACTCCTGGTATCGCAGCGAACCAGTGTGGCCTATCAGGAGTGTCAATTTGAACGAACGCAATGCCGTGATACAGTGTGTTTCCCATTGAATCAAACCCGCCTTCAATGGGACGGCAATTGTATGGCACACGCCCACGGGAGGTGGAGACAAGCTCCATGACTCTTGGGTAAAAGGGGAGCATCGAGAAAAATGCTTGACGGTGGGCCGGAAGATGCATGTAGTTGTGACGGAAGTGACCGCGAGCAGGATCGAGGCATTCAAGAGCACATGGATAAATCTGCCGTACACCGTTCGACATAGTCATGTACACGGAGCCAAAGTACAGCTTCTGACCTTCAGCCCCCACGCCAGGCGTTTCAAGAATATCTTCGCGTCTCACTCGCAATAGCGGTCGAGGTGGTGTGCCGACGAAACTTGAATAGATCCTTCTTTGATTTCCATAGGCTGTTTGAGCTATGCGTGCGTCCCTCGCGGACGGGTTGCTCGAGTTGGAATATGCACTGCGGTCACTGTCAGAATCTTCAGTGTTGACATAGATCCAAGGAAAGGGCCCTCCTGTTTCAGCAGATGGCCAATATGACATGATTATCGGTGTTGTTCCAGGGCGCGATCTTTCGTCACGACACTTTTTATTCGACTCGCCTGTACTTCAATGCTCAATAAGTAGTTAATCGATGTTGCACATCCTAGGCCTGGAGCTCGACACTGGTGCTACTCGCTTCTTGCTTTGCGAACGGATGGACCGCATACATTTCGTAAATAACTCTGAGGTCTGTCGGCGCAACCCGATTTTGCTCAACACCAAAAGAACTCGGTGCAAAGTGCTGCGTCATTCAAAACCCGAAATGACTTCATTTCACGATAGCCTGCCTTCGATCCTGTTCTTCGAGTCCCATACGCATTGCTACACACAACGTCCTGCGTGTGATTCAACAGTCTGCGTCGTCGAAGAGGTAATGACTTGCCTCGCGTATTTAGCGTTCACCCAGCATGGTTCCGAACCCGAGTTGATTTCTGGGCAATCGTGTGGACCGATACATGCCAGTGTAATTTGGAGGTGAAAGAGCACTGACACAGTGTTGCATCGATCAAGACCTAAGGAATATCATGCATCTAGAAATCTGCATTGCATTCGTCTGTGCGATTTACTGGCGCATGCGGTCTATTTGCGCCTGAAGAGATAATGCCCTACTCCCCACCTTACCGGACTACGTTCAGTCGATTTCGTACATTCTTGAGAACAAGTTACACTTACTCCTCTCCGTCGTTCATCCCGAACAGTTCCGCACACGCCATATAGAACACTCTGAACCTGCTCTCGTAGTTAGCTCACCAAACTTGGAGAAATTGAAGACAACAAGGCAAATCATCGGCGAACCTGTAGAACGTATTCCTTCCCTCCTCATTGCTTAGACCATTCGATAGAGCATCGCTTTCAAGTACTTCGAGGCCTCGACGCTTGTTCTTGTCTTGTAGCTTCAACCAGTCCTCGAGCGTGCGGGCGTAGTTCTTCCCATTGATGTACCAGGACCGGAGTAGTGTAAGATCGGATTGGAAATAAGACTGCCGAGGCAAATGAGTATGTATCTCATCTTCGAAGCAATGGACTAACCAGCATATCAAACGAAGGCATGGTACCTCCAGAAAAGAACATCTGTGCCATCCACCCGTCGGACTCCTCAAAGTGATATGGCATCGTGCGGTGGCAGAATATATGGATGAAGAGGAGTGATGGGTTTGTTTCGTCGGCGGTAGGCCGCAGCCAAGATGCTACTTTCTTCAAAAGAACCTCGTAGTTCTTCATGTGCTCGAACATCTACTCTTCTCTTCACACCGGTTCGGAAAATTTAGCAACGAACCCAACGTACCTCAATGGAAAGTATGCGATCAAACCTGTGGGATTAGAGTCAGCTCGACAAGTTCAAATCTAGAAATTAGTTGACCATCCTTTGACTAGGAGGGAAATCATGATCGTTCACGTCGGCTGTAATAATCTAACCACAAATCGTTTGATAAAATTCAAAAACGTTATTTCAAGACGGCCTACCTGTACATTCGTTAGCCCTCTTGACTTCGCCGTTGAGAGTATGTGCTCTTTTTGAGTTCGAGAGTTTGATAAGCCGGTAATTTTGGAGTTGGGATATTTCTAACAATGCTGCTGAGGATGCGGGAGCTGAAAATTACAAGGATTACTCACCTGCGCAAGATAAATGCTGAGGCTACCCCAGCCTTAAGTCCCATTGTTATACGAAGACACAAAAAGTGGAGAAAGGGACGCACCACAGCCTAAATCCAAAATGTCCAAGCCATCTCTCAGCTGTGCCTTCTCACAATAACTCTCCAGCATCAGCTCCTCCGCTTTCGCGAGGCTTTCCCTTCCGGTTGGATATAAGCAGGAGGAGTACTTCGCGTATGGCGCCAGACACGACATGATGAAATCAGTCGGAACCTGTAAATTCCATTATTCTTTACCAATTTTTGATCTTGGGAAAGACGAAATAGCATACCTCATAATGCTGTTCGTTCGCCTTCTCCGTTTTCTCAGCAATGGTACCGCGCTTCCTTACGTCCTCAATCCACTTCATCTTAGCTTCATGGTTGGCCGCGATGGAACCGTGGTCAATTTCACGGAGTCTCACGCGACAAAGCGCTCTGATGACGATACGTAGAAGGAAGTCGGGAATTAATCCCTAGAAAGGTGGATACAATGTCAAACTATTGGTCAGTGTCAGTCATTTTGAAGAAAAGAGTATATACTTTGTCCAGTAAGCCATAGCCAATGTTGAGAGCGGCCTCCATCGTCGTCGTGGTAAGAGGCAAGAGGAAACGGTTCCCAGCATGGCGCGATCGTTGCCTCCGACGCGTCCCTTCAACGCGCGTCGATCACTGACGTCGGCAATTCCCATATCCATGACGGAAGCATTTTATACAACGGGAAAAATTCCTGTGAGGAAGACGTAGAGACTTGAAGGCAGGATGGCGCAACGAATTCTAATTGATGCTGATCTCGACGTTGACACGGAGTTCGGGACAACAGGAATAGCTTTATACAACACAGCAGATCAGCCCAAAATGCAGTAAGATAACGAATGACTTTACAAGAGAATGTTAGTAACAAGTCTACGATTTAGAAAGCAAAGCGCGACAAAAAGAAAGTGAGTGTTAATCCAAAAAAGAGTGATGATGATTCCTATGAAGATAAAGTCCAGTAAAACCAATGGCCCACAAACAACCTACAGTCCCGCCGATTACTCGAGCGGACGAACATCCCTAGCATTACACACGAGGCATCGCCCGTGACAGGAAAACGCCTAGTGAGGTCTACGCCGGAGTTCAAACCCACCCCGCGACCCATCGCCATGCTTTGAGGGCCAATTCGCTCTGGGCCGCTCTTCCTCCACCACTTGCTTTGCACCGTCGTCTATTGGAGGTGGGGTTTCGTTGGGAATATCGGTAGGTGAAGATACGTCGGATTCGCTATCATGCGAGATAGAAGGAAGTTCGCTCGACTCGTGAGGTAGTTGGGTAAGTGAGCTCGGTACATGTAGTAACGAAGGGAGATTCGGAATTTCGAAGTCGGAGGAATCTTTCGCGATAACCTTTCCGTCGAGTAGCAACGTACGGGCGCGTACAGCGTTCTGAAGCTTTGCTTTTAGGCACCCAGGAGTGTATGCAGTTCCGCTTTGAGTCGAATTAGACAGGTCCTATGATGATGAAAAGCGAAGATTGACATTTGACGGTTGTAAGTCGGGCCTGGTCAATTTTATAAGGGCCAACACGCACCTCGTTCAGAGCCGGACACCTCCATAACGTATCAGCGACCCCACTCCGAAGGCGCGCCCATCGACTTTCTCCCATCGCGCCATGCACATTCCAAAACGACGACGAGTTATTGAGCGTGACTTGAGGATGCGCGGACATATGTGCAGACGCGTCGACGCCTTCGAAGCCAGCGCCCGACAGAGCACGAACGAACATGACCAGAGCACTATTGCAATTCACATTCCCGTCAGCACACGCATTCGAATCATTCGAAACGAGGCATCCACGCACCCAAGGAAAGCGACGAGCAAAGGAAGGTTAGCGTTTCTGAGCCGTTTGTAAAGACCGTACGAAAAGCGACCGGCGCCGTGGGTGAGCGCGAAGTGTATACGCTGCCCGGTGAGCGCGATGGCCATGGCGCGACGGCCTTTCAGTCAGTTGATGAGAGTAAGAGGACAAGGAACTGAGATCATTACAATGAGTTTGCCCACCGGGACCTTTCAAATTCTTTGCGCTAACAACGGCGATCACTCGCCGGCTTCTAAGCGGCGGCGGCTATCTTTCAAGCCGCTCTCCTCAAGACCACCATGTCCAAATAGCAAAAGAACTGGCTTTCGTCTTGCTCAAATCGTGAGCTGAATCCAAATTGTGTTACCAAGGTGAGTAATTGTCATTGTGATGAAACCAACTACATGTAATCGATCTCCACTGGCAACCGATTCCTTCGCTCCTCGTCTCTCCTCCTCCTCAACCGAAATCGATATACTTCGGACCTGGGTACACCTCTCTTTCATTCCTTGATCATCGGCATCGAAGCGTGGTGTTGAGCTCAGAAAAATCTGGGCCAGTTTTGAAGCAGAATGTGGACCTAGACGAGGCAAAAACACCTCTGTCAATCCAACGAAATCCGTTTCATCGAGGTCAGTACTACAAATACTAGTACTCAAGTATACTTTGAACCAACCACTATTCGATCTCGAGCCAGGCCCTCTCCTTCTCCTGTATGATGGTTTTTTGTTCTTTGACCGGAACAACCACATCATGGCCCCCCTTCCTGTTCAGATACTGAACGACACTGGCAAAGCGAGGATCTTCGAATCCCATGAATACTCGAGCCAATCGCGATATGGAACGTGGTCCCTTCGAACGAGACGACAGCACCTCCCCCAAGCCTACAAAATCCGTCCTATCAATTGTGCCATGTGCGAGGCAAAGTGTCCGAAGCTGTGGACATAGTATGGTGTTTCCAGGCTGGCGCGTAGAACAGCTCATAGCGCGCGTGAGCAAGGAAGTGAGGCAGATGCCGTGGAGGTACAGGAATTCCAACGTTGGCGACTGTTCGAGTACGCGCAAGATATCCGTGTCTCTTGGTATTGCAATGTAGAACGGGTTCAAGCAGGCGAGGTGGAGGATCTTGAGATCCATCCGAGAGCTTTTGATGAACTCGGATATTGACCTCCAAACGGAAGGGTGGTCCACAAAATACGACACAGTGAGTGCTCGTAAAGCAGTGGCCTCAAGCCGATCGACAAGGTAAGCTATGACACCAGACCAGGTTCCCGTGACTATAAGTTCCAAAGTTCGGAGGTTCCGCAAGCGCGTCGAACGCTCACGCTTCGAGTTGACATCGTCAGGAAAGTCTTCGTTGAAAGTATCGATATCCGCCGCTATTTTGACTTCTTCCAGGTTCTCCGATGACTCCATTAGTGCGATAATCGCACTCAGAGTTGTCTTCCCTCGTGTCTTCAGCGATAAAATACGCAGATTCGGGAATTTCCAATGAGAGGACTCGAGGACTACTGGCCTCGCAATCTCAAGTTTTTGCAAGTTGGAAGCTTTTGATAAGTGAAGATCGACCATTTCGGTGGCTCCGACATAGAACATTGGACCAAGCTTCAGTTCAACGATTTGGGAGGGTAGAGCAAATGCCCACATCGACTGAGAGGTTGGCGATAATGGGACTTGATCGCGATCGCTTGAACTATTCGCATCGAAGAAAAGCTGCTCCAAAATATCATGGATTTTTGTTGGTGCGTAGAACTGTCGCGTACTTTTGGAGCCTCGATCAAATTTGCAATCCAAACGGAGAGGAGCACCACCAGCTCGGCGGACCCAGATCTTGCATCTTTCAAGAATTCTTTGAAACTCCACATCTTCGCTCGCGTTTTCTTGTGGGTCAATCACGATCTTGGACCACAGGGACCTCCTTGAAAACGTCACGTCTCGCCATGTCCGGCAAACCTGCGAGAAGTTGAGCGGAGATGCACCTTTCGCACAAGCAATATCAGAGGGCAGGCAGAACGAAAAAATGAGAAGGAGGACATCGGGGTTATGCAGTGCTCGATGAGGAGTGTTCAAGCTGCCGCTAGCGACGTCGTCTAAGGCCTCGCTGAGTTTCGTAAAATTGAAGATATTCAATTTGGTGTCGACCATGAGATCGCCAGTAACGTCTCTGTCGCTGTTCTACCCATTGACCTCACAGGACTATAAAACGACATGTTATCCTGCGTGCAATGGTGCATTCATCGAGCATTCATTTCGCAAATTTGCAATTAGAAGTCAAAATTACAAAGCAAAACTCTCATGACAACTTTTGTAATACAAGTAAAGCAAAGTCATTATTTGTAGGTGCGTGTTGTCCTGCGTTCTCAGAAATAGGTGTCGCGTTCATTGCTGGATTGCTATTACTAATTAACAAAGGAAAGGTGTCGCAGAGATCAAACTATTGTTCGCATATAAAGGGCAAGGATGACGAACAAGAAACGATGAGAGCAAATAGGGGGAAAAGTTTCTAAAACGAATGAACGTGCATGACTATGTGGAAATTACTCATTGGACAGTCGATCTTTCAAGCACGTTGAGTCTTCTTTCCTTTGGGAGTCGATCGCGTTGAACGATTACCGTCGTACTTGATGGTCCGAGCTTTTGGTTCTGAAGGGGTTCTTGAATTCTGGTGTTTCGTCGAAGTAGACTTCTGTTTACGCTGCGATTGTGTGGAAAATCTCGACTTCGATCGTTTTGTGGGCTGCGGTGACGCCGTGGCACTGAAATCCTGGGCCTCGTACGCGCGGGGCGCGGGGTCTGGACTGCAAGACTTCGATATCGTAGCGCGATTGAACTCACAAGGTCTGCACTTTTTGTCATACGTAGCCGTAGATTCGCTGACGCAGCGCCTTGCATTTGAAGCTTCCGATTGACCAGTAGTACTCGTTTCTTCTGCAACAGAGGCCAGACGTCGATTGAGAAGGCGTTGAAGGGGTACCGATCTTGGATACTTCGCGCGGTTGAGTACATTATTGACAGGAAGCACATGTTGAATTGAATTTGTACCAGTCAGCGGGTCGGATCCATCTTCTTCTATGTATGTTTGTTGAAATAGTGCATTTGGTCCAGGAATCGACATGAGAGGCGCTTGTAGACGTTGGTCGTTAGGTACGGGAAGTCGATGCAAGCTTATTGGCATTGATGGTAATGGTTTGTGTTCGCGTTGAGAATTGCCTCGAGTTGTCTCAACGATGTCCAGTTGCTTATTGCGAGGATGTCGTGTATCTACCGTGCGGTCGCTTAGATGCACCATATTATTTCTCCCAGAATCAAGGAGTTGCATGGTACCCAGCAAGTCGTGTAGTTCGAGGTTCGCCGAAGATGAAGGTGCATCGAGCATCTTATATCGCGCTCGGGGAGCCGGATTTTGAGGAGTTCGATTGTAGATGTCATTCCAGAAATTTTGATTTGAAATGGAGTTTTCGCCTTGCGGAATTGAAAGACGTGAAGCATCATGAGGAGCGAATGGCATCGCGTTTGCGTCCATAGGTCGAGGAGTCTGTGGTAACCGATAATTATTCATGGGATTAGGTGCTTGAGAGAAGACGCCTGGGGGAATTTCTAGGCTATGTTGTCCCAAGAGTTGTCTAGGGAGTGTGCCGTTTGAAGAATGAGAAATTTCGTGCGAGTGATCCCGGCGAGTATTTGTCGTGAGTGACGGAACAGCTTGATCATAGAGTGGTAGTATAGAGTTATAGTCGAGAACGGGAGATTCATAAGCGGGAGGTAACGGCGTTCCGTACTCTTCTCTGTCACTATCGATACGCACTGTCTTGTCTTGATGGTCGTCGCACGGGTCTTCACTCGCAATGCTTCGAAAGCGAGCATCGTCTCCTTTGTTATCCACTGTCGGCATGTCGCATTTTGAGGAATGCTCTTTGTTGAGACCCCAAACTAGACCTGGGAGTTCGGATGGCGTAGCGATGATTATTCCGTCCGCACCTCTGACAATTCAACGACCAAGGAAAACCTCACACAGAGGTAAATGTACTCACGAAGGACAGCGGGCATACGGAAGTGAGGACGGTCCATGTAAAGCAGGGATAGGTTTGGGAGGTGATACTGAAAGAATGGTTCAGAGATTCGGTAGACAGCGCAGGCAGCAGACTCACTGTCACACATCTCGCGTGTCACAGAAAGTGCGTATGAGTCATCAGTGCAATCGTCGAGTTCAGCAAAAGATACGTCCGAGTCGTTCGATGAAACGCAGAGGCCCCTGTCAAACAATTCAGAAAGGCAAGGAGAAGTGATAATTTCGCTTCGCACCTCCGCAAGTACGTCGGCATAGAGACGCTCCGAGCACCATAGTTGCATTCATTTACTTCTTCTTGAGCCTGTCTCAGCGCAATATAGCGCTCAGGAAGTGACACGATCCTGCGTTGGTCCAAGGTTGAGAGGGTGGCACAATTGCTCGGCCGATGAGCGGACAACCACGTCTTCTTCACTCGAGCCTGGGGGTACTCTACTTCGATAGTGTCGTATATTTGCGCCAGATATGTATCGTTACATTCTTTCGTGTCCTCGATGCTAGCTTGTGAATGCTGATGGCCGTATCCTACGAGTGGCAGTTGAGCTCGCTAAGCCGCGTCGAAGTAAATCTACCCTCACCACGCGGAGAATTTCTCGGAGAAGTTTGGATGGAAACATGTTTGTACAATTTGATGGGGGTATCCATGAGGAGAAATTTTGTTAAGAGAAAGTAGCTGGCGAGGTGGTGGTTCGAAGCGAAGGAGGGGAACGCTATCTCGATTCTCGACACGACGCGTACATAAGCACAAACAAGACCCACCACGCGACGTTCGATGCAACCGCGACGTTCGCTATCCACTCAACATGATGGACATGCACCCCATGGACCTACTGGCGAATATCGTCAAACATCTGAGAGGATCTACGTCGGAGATGACTTGGGAGTCATTCTTAGATTCGTGGCCAAATGACTAGTAAGTATCTCTCCGATTCCCTGTAGATCGATCAGGAATCTTTGACATATTTTCTGGATGCTAGCTCACCAAAAGAAATCATGACGCTTTCCGGCTCGAAACTTTGCTCGAGCGAAGACAGGGACGACATGAACTTGCTCCGATCCACTCTCTCATGTCTTCGACAAGCCAGTGCAGCGCTCAGGCTCCTTGAAAACGTCGTGGATCGCTCAGCTGCAAACGTCATGACTTCATTGTCTTCTCTGTCCTTCGAACGGGGATTGAAAATTCGCAACTTTCCAGACGACATTGTTTCTCTCATATTCGGTTATGCGCATAAGAGCGCAGTGGAGGACGATGATGACTATGACATCGATGACAAAACGAAATCACCCCCAATTTGTCGACAATCCTTGCTCTTGAGCCATATATGCCGTGATTGGCGTTTTCTGGCCTGCTCGATGCCCGAGCTCTGGACAACTCTATCAAATCTCCAACATCCTGACAGCATTTCGCATTTTATCCGGCTTTCTAAAGGCCAACCTCTCCATGTCGCGTTTATTGCACGGGCGTCCATGTTCAGCATCTTACCAAACAGTTTCGACGCATTCTTGAAACGCAATGATTTCCTCCTCGAAGTTCTGCCCTTGTCTACGAAATGGCAAAGTTTCAGCCTCTATTTCTCTCCAGAAGAAGCCGAGGACGAAGTCGACCTCATTCTCCCTGGAATCGTCCGCGCGTTTCGGAATCTCAAATTCGACTCGCTCGAGGAGCTCTCTGTCCGTCTTGAGAGCTGGTTCGACGGGCTACGGGAGGGCTCAACAGCCAGTTCTCTCTTCTCGTCGTGGTATATTCCCAAACTCCGCTCCTGTTCCGTGGTTGACTTCATACCTTCCGTTCCCGTATCGAAACACATCACCTCTCTGAACGTCGACTTTGTAGAAGATATCTCGGAACCCGTTGCGTCCGAGAGTATTTTCAGGTTCATAAGACAACACAAGAACCTTACGGAGTTAACCCTATTGTTCAGCCCTACGAATCACGTCATGTTTTTTGCTGAAAAAGGCGTGACTCTACGAGGAGGACTGGACCTGCCATTTCTGAGGAAACTGAGGATAAGGACGCCCATAGCCCGGACTTATGATCTCATAAAGAATTTCATCCGTTCCCTTTCCCGCCCGACGTTGGAAGAAGTTACCCTCGAGTTTAGGATATGCTTGCACGAGCCCGAAGACCAATCGGTCGACACTTACTTGAGCGCCTATTTCGAACGTGAATTAAATTCGTGTCTTCAGGAATTATCTCGTCACGAATCGTTGAGGTCCTTCAAGCTCGTCATTGCGGAGAAAGCCAAAGTGAACCCGTATCATTCAAATAATGCACTTGACAGTGTCTTCTCGAATCTTCCGCACCTTCAAAATCTCGTTATCTCAGCTCCAGATTTCCCCGCGCCTACCATCAAGGGCCTTCACTCTCCGTTGCGCACCCTCAGCCTCAACAATTGCTCCGGGTTTGACGATCAATTCATTAGGGATCTATTTGGTGCTCTTCTGGCACGGGGTGCAATGGAGTCTTTCGAAAGATTATCGGTGGATGGATGCGACAATCTTCGAAAAGAGGTTATACTGAGCTTCTTACCAAGGAGCAAGGTCGTTTGGGAGTAGTTTGTCGATGTGAGTTGACCTGCTCCTCGTCTTTGTATTTTGCACGAGGTCTGACAAAGAATTGAATGTCGATAGGATACTTTGGCAAGCTTTCAGCAAGAAGAATGCGAGAATTGACCACGTACGTGCTGTGCATCGTCAACATTCGTAAATCCTTGATCTTTTCCATCGTTCAACTGTTTAAATCAAACTCATGCAATCTAAAAATCCTTGAAGCTTTCTTGTCAATCGCTCACTTCCAGGCTTGGTGGTGTCCTTTTGCAGCGCGGATGCTCCGAGATGTCCCTTTTTCCCTCCCGCATTCAATCAGTTGCCCTTACTCAAGATTTCGTGAAGATGAGGTGGGTTGACGATAACCCACCCTATAAGTTACTAGTACAAGTGTGTTTGCTTCTCCGAGAAAACTAAATTAATTCACCACGATGTAGTCGGAAATCTGCACTTCGGATATGCATTATTGCTTCGTATTGTCATCTTCAATGCTACTACTACTAGTAGGTGACTGATAGCTTGTGAACGGATCGGTGGACACCAGTAGTCACTAACACAATGTGAAGGAGTAGAGCAAATGCAGAAGTCCTCACTGTGCAGCAAACGGTAGAGAATTTCAGATGCGTTCTTTTACGACTCGGCAAGGAAAATCGTCAAAGGGAGTTTCGAAGTGAAGAAGAGAGAACGCGATTCGTTACGCGAAATGGTACCCAGCGCGTACACATGCACAAACAATCTGTCCCCGTCCTTCAACATTTCTTCAACGTCGTAAGCCGCAACCGTGACAATCGTAACATCGCTGACGACCTGACTATAAAGAACACCATTCGCAAGATGAAGATCGACATTCGCCCCATGGAAATGTTGGAAAACATCGTCAAGGATTTGGGAAAGTTTGGAATGGAGTTGACGTTGACTTGGGAGGCGTTCATGGAGTCGTGGCCAGCTGAATAGTGCGTTTTGTTCAAATTTTGCTATAGGTCAATGAAATAAGTCTGACTCAAATCCACTTCTAGCTCATCACAAGAGATTACGAGCCTTTCAGGGATGAAATTTCCTTCAAATGGCGAAGATGATTTGGGCTCGCTTCGATCCGTTCTTTCATGTCTTCGACAAACCACAATGGCTCTCAAACTTGTCGAGCAACTCGTGGATCGTACGGCTACGAACGTCTTGACTTCGTTGGAGTCTCTGTCCCAAAAATTGGGGTCAAAAATCAATCAGTTCCCGGATGAAATCGTCTCTCTCATATTCATGTTTGCGCATAAAAACGCGGTGGAGGACGATGATGATCACAGCGTACATGACAGAACGAGAGGACCACCTATCTGCCGTCAATCTCTGCTCTTAAGCCATATCTGCCGTCCTTGGAGAACTCTGGCTTGCTCTATACCTAAACTATGGACGACAATATCAAGTCACCAACATCCCATGAGCATCTCGCATTTTGTTCGGCTCTCAAGGGGCCAACCTCTTCACGTCGTCTTCGTTGCACGACTTGCAATGTTCCAGGATATGCCTCAAAGCTTCGACACCTTCAAGAAACACGATGAGTTCTTTCTCAACGTTATGCCTTTGTCCGCAAGATGGCAAAGTTTCTTCCTGTTTTTCTCACCATACGAAAGCTTTGATGAAGTTGATGCCATCGTGCCCGGACTTGTCCATGCATTCCGGGGTGTTCGGCTCGATGCACTTGAGAAGCTCATAGTCTGTCTTGGAGGATGGCTTGGTGGAGCACGGGACAGCTCGTTGGCGAGCGCCATCTTCTCTTCGTGCTATATTCCCAAAGTGCGCCAATGTGTCATCGCCGACTTCATACCCTTCAACCCCGTATCCGAGCAAATTTCCTCCTTGACGGTTAGATTTGCGGATGTGATTTTGGGCCCCGTCGACTCTGAGGATATTTTCAGGTTTATAGGGCGTCACTCAAATCTTTCGGAGTTGTCCCTACTGTTCAGTCCTCCAAACTACGACACATTCACTGCTCGGAAGAACGCAACATTGCAAGGTGGATTGGACTTGCCATGCCTGAAGAAACTAAGAGTGGAGGCTCCCGTATCCCAGACGTATGACCTGATCAAAAACTTCCTCCGTTCCCTTTCCCATTCGACTTTGGAAGAAGTCACGTTCGACTTCAGGATAAGCCTACATGAAGTCGAGGACGATGATGATGACACCTACCTTAGCGTTCTCTTTCGGCAAGAATTGGATTCATGTCTTCGGGAGTTATCACGTCATGAATCCTTGAATTCCTTCACGCTCTGCATCTGTCAGAAGGCCAAAGCTAATCCATACCACTCAAATAATGCGCTTGACATCATCTTCTCCAGTCTCCATCGCCTTAAAAACCTTGTCATCTCTGCTCCCGATTTCCCCTCACCGATCATAAATAAACTCCGGGCTCCATTGCGTACCCTCACTCTCAATGGCTGTTCTCGGTTCAACGACCAGTTCATCAAGGACCTTTCCTGTGCGCTCCAGAGCCAGGGTGCATTGGATTCTTTCGAAAGACTGTCGGTGGATGGGTGTGACGAGCTCCGGAAGGATGTTGCAATGGATCTCTTGTCGTCTGACAAAGTCCTTTGGGAGTAATCTGTTTAGGTGAACAATAACCTTCCGCCTAAATTCACGTACTCATCCTATATTCTTAATAGAGCAGACGTCCTGGACATACAACTCGTTCGCATCGGTCCAGTTGTACAGGTCGAGTCGGGTAGGCAAACAACATGAGGCTGGGTGGTGGAACGTAGTGGTCAATGACTTGAATGAGACGGCGTCGGTCGCTACGCTCTGGAGATAAACTACAAATATGAAGCTTAGTCGTAAATGTTCGTTGGATACGCATCATTGCATTCTCTCGTGTCTTCTGGAGTAAGTAGTATAGTGGTTCCGTTTCCAAGCAACAACAAATTTACATACGTTGTACAGGTATCTTCAATCGCGCTGTTTAAAAATAAGCAGATACTCACTATAGTACTAGTGATATTACTGTAGAAAGACTTGACTTTCGAGTGAGAGTTGTCGCGGTGAAAGGGGACCTCGCAGAAGGATGTACACAACGCGTACACAGACGCAAACAACTCGCAGTCGGCGTGCTTGTCGATTCGTCGTCGTCGTCGACAGTGGTGTCAGTCAGCTCGACAGCAACGATCGCTGATCTTCAAGACCTAACGCACGCTAATTGCAAGATGGTGGTTGAATTACACCCTATGGCATTGCTGTCGACCATACTCGAAGACTTGAAAAACCGTGGTACGAAGTCGTCTTGGGAGGCTTCTACAAATTCGTGGCCAAAAGAGTAGTGAGTATTCTCTGTCATTGCGGAGACCAAGAGGGAAACTGTGATTGAAAATGAACTTCAGCTCGGCGCATGAGCTTTTTCGGCTATCCGGTATGAAAGTCTGCTTGGAGAACGACGACATGGACTTGCTCCGATCGTCTGTTTTGTGTCTTCGGCAAGCCAGCATGGCACTCAAACTCCTTGAGAAGATAGTGGATCGTACGGCTGCAACCGCCATGTCCTCATTGAACACTTTGGTCTCCAAGCGGAAATTCGATGTCTTCAAACTCCCGAACGAAATCGTCTCCCTCATATTCACGTATGTGCATAAAAGTGCAGCAGAGGATGATGATCGACTTGATATCAACGACGAAAAGAAAATACCCCCTACCAGTCGCCAATCCCTCTACTTAACCCATATATGCCATCATTGGCGGACTTTGGCGAGCTCCATGCCTGAGCTTTGGACGACCCTATCAAATCTCCAACACCCCGGAAGTGTCAGGCACTTCATACAACTTTCGAAGAAGAAAGCCCTGGACGTCACTTTCGTTGCACGGACTTCCATGTTCTGTATAATGTCGCTGATTTCAAGCTCCTTTATGAAGCACGACAGTTTCCTCGCACTCCTCATGCCTTTGTCCAAGAGATGGCAAAGTTTCGACCTAACGTTTTTACCTGATGGAGAAGACGAAGAGGTTGACGCCATTCTCCCTGGCCTCGTTGACGCATTCAAGAAGGCGAAATGCAACAAACTCGTGAAGGTTTCCATTCGTCTTGGAGGATGGTTCAATGGATTACGGGATGGCTCATCGGCAAGCTCCATCTTCTCTTCTTGGAATGCCCCCAAACTTCGCAACTGCGCCGTGACGGACTTCATTCCATCCACCCCTGTATCCAAAGGCGTCACCACTTTGACTATTGATCTCGTGGATGATCTTTCGGATCGCTTTGATTACGGAGAGATATTCGATTTTATAGGGCTTCACCCAAACCTTTCGAAGTTGGACATAAGGTTCAGACCGACGAATTACGCAATGTTCAGAGCTATCGAAAGCACGACTTTCCAAGGTGGACTGGATCTCCCCTTCTTGAAGAAATTGCAGATAAATGTTCCAGTAACCGAATCATACGACCTGATAAAAGATTTGCTCCGTTCCCTTTCGCAACCTACATTGGAAGACGTCACCCTGGACTTTAGGATCTGCTTACAAGAGATGGAGGACGAGGATCTCGACAAAGACCTGAGTCTCAATTTCCAGAGCGAACTCAATTTGTGTCTTCAAGAACTATCCCGTCACGACTCATTGAGGTCCTTCTCTCTCGAGGTCAGTCAAGAAGACCGAGCCAACCCATACCATTCGAACAATGCACTCGAAAGTGTCTTCACAAATCTTCCGCATCTTGAACACCTCGAAATCTGTGCGCCCGACCTCCCCGCGCCGACCGTGAAGGAACTTCGGGCCCCACTTCGTACCCTCAATCTCAACAAGTGTTCCAGATTCGACGACAAGTTCATCAAAGAAATCTTGGGCGCGCTTGCGAGACGGGATGCATTGGATTCGTTCGAAAGACTTTCGGTAGATGGATGCGAGAAACTCCGCAAAGAATCTGCAGTGGCTTTCTTGCCTTCGAGCAAGGTCGCTTGGGAGTAGTTTGTAAGGTGATTGATCACCCCTCTTCGCCTGGCTTAAATTTCTCATCGTCCGAATAAAAGCAGAGCTTGGAGGAATTGCCTTCATAGCAAATGGGTTACGAAAAGTATAGATTTTTTAATGAATCGGAACATTATAGCCAGGTTGATGGTTGTGCACGTTCATTGGAGTCATAATTCATTGCGATTTCTAGATTGGTACTTTCTATACAGTCCACTTTAATTCAAGACCCTTTGAACCGATATTTCTGCGCCTCCTGGAAGTTTCTCCGTCTAAACGTATACTTTTTCTCTCCCGGTCGCTCATACGAAGAGAACGAAGTGAATTTCTAACAGCCAAAGACCATTCGTGAGAATGAGAAAGCCGAAGATACATGTACAAGTGTCGTGCGTAAGCCACCCATTTCGATTGAGTTCTGACGTTTAATAAGATTTGCAGAAGGGCGGGTGAGTGGATTCTCAGTAGTATATGAGAGGTACATTGGGAATGTTTCGCCTCGAAAGGGAAGAGAGGTGTGGGACTTCGGTCAGAGTTCGTTCCGAAAAGGTGAGTTCATGCTTTCAAGCAGAGCACATTCTGACTGACGCTTCGCTATTTGACAAGGTCGTGTAACGAGAGACAAATTTCGCTTTCGCCGAGGACTCAGACTCGGTGTTGGGGACGTCTGTGGGATTGAATCTGATGAGTTGATTTTCCCAGTATGGATCACGAATAGGCGGATCGACAATTTGAAGCCTTTGCAAATCTTGGACAGCCCAATCGTATGGTCATCAAAAAGGAGACGATCTCAGCCTCCAGCGTGGTGGCTTTGAGGTACAATTACATCGACTCTGGATTTTTCGGCGCTGTTGTTCTCTGGCGCAAGTCGCAGCCTGGAAAATGCATCGAGAAGCACGTTGGGATCGTGAGTGATTGATACGAGTTGGATTTCTCGTGTAATCTCTTTCCTGGCATCATGGGTTATGAAGATGCCTATGCACATGTATCTTTTTTCGTACGCATTTCATCTACTCATTGACGCCCCAGACCTCGCTGACGGGTTCACTCCAGTCCGTTCACACCCGCTGTACCTGCGGCCGAAAATCGTCGGCCTCTGCTATTTTGACATATGCAGCACTAGTTTGAGAAGAGGCTATGTACGTATAGCGTAACGATTGAGGGGCACAATCGTCCAATTTTACGCGCGATCCGAAATACGGTTTCCACACCCCGAGTCGTACTCACGAGCGATAGGATTAGACTGGAGCCCGCTTCGATCAACCACGCTGCTCACTGGCAAGACAGAGTGAAAATTGGTCTAAGAACGGGCATGATCGACCCGCCGGGGGAGAGTCCTCCCTCACGACGAGAGGGAAGATCGAAAGGGGCACGAGGGCAACAGCTTTGTGGCTTTCAAGACGCCGACTTTTTGCAGCTGCTGCGCGAGCAATCCCTGCTCTTCAAAGTCCTGATGGAGAACGCAGAGAGAATACCTACGCTCGCGTCAGGCTGCTGATATCTTACAGATTCGCCATGCTAAAAAATAAGCCGTCAGCATCGCCATGATGGTTGTTCAAACGTGAATGTTACCCGCCTTTGCTCAGGACGAGGCGGCGAAGGAGTAGATACATGTATCTATTGAGAGCAAGGAGGAATAGGCATGGAGCAAGGCACCATTGAAAGATAAACATACCAGTGTTTTTCTTGCCCTGTCGGCCGTTCTCGGTCGCGTCCCAAACCGGTCCTGGATGCATAAGGAGGCGTTTCCCAAATACTTCTATGAAGTCATAAGAAAAATCTCGGATCTACCTCGCCAGGGCTATGTTCGTGATCATCGCGCACGTTCGGTCACAGGAATGGCGCTCAGCGTGGACGATGTGGATGAACATAGCTCCTCCCGTTCCAGAACACTTGATGAGGTGCGTTCGCAACACCGGCCTATGGAGAATGCTGATTCTGTTCAGTGCACCTCGCGGAAAGAGTCATCATAGTGCGCTGAAGTAGGCTGCAAGCGATTTCTTCGACGTTTCCTTCGATCCTTGTATATTTTCATTCCGATGTTCCAAGTTAGGGTACCCTATGTACTTGTGTTGTGTCTTGCGGTGGTGGGTGCGCACCGCCACCGATGTTTGTGCCATATGTTTTCGTGCTGTATCTGTTTTCGGATTATCAGAGTACTTGTACAGGGGGCGCGAGATTGATGTAGGTATTTCTTGACCTAGATCAATCATTCTTGAAACCGGAAGTGCGAAAATTACAATGATAATATTGATGCGAGCACTCGGCTTGAGACTGCATGGTCATGGTGGGTGGTGGCGGAGTCGAGAGCCGGTATGCAGACAGGCTTGCGCCCGTCCCGCTCTTTTGCTCTTCTACTGCAAGGGTGAGCGGGAGTGACCCTGTGCGCGGAGAGACCGTTGGGATCCGAGGGGGAGGGGGAGGGGGCGCACTGGCATCAGACCTGCAATGCTTGCCTCATGAAAAACGATGTCATATGTCATTTTGCTTGCGGAAAAAGAGTGTTATCTCGGCTTCGCGGATCTTGAGGAGAGGTGGGTGTAATATTGTCGACTACGGCCTTGTCGGGATCGGTTGGAAAAACCAGACAGCGTACTTAGGCGGAAGCATGAGGCGAACCTCGTTCCTTTGAGAGAAGAAAAACTGTCAGCGGCACGGCGATCGCAAGACGTCCTTCAAGTTCCACAGTAATCCGTACCTGCAGTTGCTTCCGTCCAATCAGTATTTGGATTACGAAGTCGAGTGCGAGCAATACAACGCCGGCGAATGGCCAAGGCAAGGATCAAATGAATTTACCGAGGCACAGACGGGAGGAAACCATATGGTGCACCTCGGATGTGCTTTAATGAACAACGCAGAAAACTTTCATGTCATGACGGGTGACCAAAGAAACCGACGGACGGGCGGTGATCAAGTCCGTTAGCGACGACAGTGGGTGGCGTTAGGCAGTGATATGTTGAAAATAAATTTGATTTTTACGGTTTAGAGACACTGAGCTGGCAGATAGACACGTATTTCAAGCAAATAGACTCCTTTGGATCCGGAGACCAGATGAATCGCACCAACGGGGTCCGATGTGCGACTGAGACGCATATGAAGACGAGGGATGTCGCAATCGAGGTGGAATGCACGTCCCTATAGGTTTGCTGTGAGGCACCATGTGGATCGAGCGATGTCAGCAACAGGTACGAGGCACGGATCGAGGACAACGAAATAGAGAAAGGCAAAAGCATGATTTTGTGCTGTGCGGAATGGCGATGGAAGGGATTCGCCTCAGATCTAGAGAACGTGCATCGTACCGCATGAATTGCCGGTTTGAATGGGTTATGGGGAACAGAGATCGCCTTCGAGATTGCAGTTCGTCTTCAAGGAGAATTCGCGGAGGCGACGGCGGTGAAAACCCCAGTCAACGAATTTAATTGGGGATAAAGCACCGAGAACTTTACATGCGGAAACTGAACCATCCTCGACCCTTCTCACCGAAGTCAATGCAGTTTGGAAGACCAAGCCCATTTTTATCCATGAGGACTTGCGGCAAGCGGATTGCAGACACGGCGAGGTTGCGGGTTCGTATTGCTGATCCATGTGGGATGAACGAGTGCGTACTATGACGCCGTTTTTCGAGGGGGAAGGGCCGAGAGCAAGCGCAAAGAACGAGAACCTTCGAGAGAACCAAAAAGTGTAAGACCGCATAGACCAAGGCTAATCGACGGTGCACGCGGGCTGTCTGGAGCTAAGCGGAAAAATGTCGTTGGTGAACCGGAAGAGAGGCTAGATGACGGATCGAACGAAGTTTCTGGGACACGTAGAACATAGTTACCGTGAAGTTCAAGGTTATATGTTGCTTCTTGTCGGACTATTAATGAATTGAGGCATGGAGCAGAAAGCTTCGAGAGGAGGAAGTGCGCGCGTGACGGCACCGCAGAGACCCAGAAGACGATGAGATGCAGGTGACGTTGGATTGCGAAATCGGAACTGCAGCTTGTTGGTGTTGGGGTGAAGAGAGCAAAGCCGTGACAGCGGCTCAAAATCCGCAAAGAGCGACTTCACGCGGAGCTTGAGAGCGAGCGTAAGGAAGACGAACTTCTGGCGTGTGGTATAGTTACGAGAGGCGCAGCGAGCATCGTGGACAGCGTTTCAGTAGTTGGATTCTCCGTTTCTGTTAAGGTTGCATGTCTGGAATGAAAATAAACGTAGAACACAGCGATGAAAATAGAAAAAAAAAATACGAACGTGGGTTTGGAGGACCGTCGCGGTGTGAGATGCGCGCGACGGCGACGAGATTAGGCTTTTGGAAGGGAGTGGGAGCAGGGAACAAGAAAAGGGACCGAGTGGACGTCCATAGGGGGTTCGCCCGACTGACCATGTGCAGCACTCTGCAACATCCACACGGACCTGCATGAGATAAGCAGCCTCGTCGTTGCGCGTCGATGCCTTTTCTTTTGTCGCGGAGAACATTGTAAAATGCGCAAAGAACGTCGTCGGGACGCTGCTCGTCGTCGACGGCGACGGTGTTGGGAGAGCAAAGGAAAGAGAGGCAAAGAGCAGCGGAAAGAGGAAAAGGCCCTTGTTCGAAATGACCGGATGCGGACGCGTGGGAGAGCTGTACCATGTGGAATAGCCATCTGGTGCGTTCGCCTGTTTGAGTGCGGTGAGAGTGATAGCGAGTGGACTACTTCAGTCTCTCTCTTCCCCTCCCATCTCCATTCTCCTCCCGTCCACGACGCCTTCAACGACGACGACGACGACCCCGCCGACGCCGACGACGACGAAGAGCACGACGGCCTCCACCCACCCCCACAGACGCCGGCCACTCTCCCGACTCGCTGCTGCGCGTCGCTCGTGGTCGTGATTCTACCCGCCACATCCCCCTTCCCACCGCCCCGCCCGTCGTCCACGCTCCTTCTCGACTCGCCCGCCCTCGAGAACGTCCTCCGTTGAAGTCCAACGTCGAGTCGAACGCTTTTTCAGCACTCTTGTCGAATTTTCCGTGTTCGAACAACAGCCGTCGCTTCCACGTTTCGTTATTTGCTTCCGCATTGGCTTCATCAACCCGCACGCTTTCCAGCACGTTCTCAATCTCGCTCCAGGTTGCCGGGCGACCGTCCGCACATTTCGTGAAAACGAACTCATTGGTCGCTCGCTCGTGCTCGAGCTGTTAGATGTTGCACAACGCGGGCCCGCTCTCTCAGCTTCAGCAACACCACCAGGCCCTCTACCACCAGCAGAAACCGAGAAAGAGTCATAACCGTCTTCACAGCGATGCCTCTTCGTCCTCTATCAGCCTCGTCTCGACTCCGTCGGTAGCAGCAAGCAGCGCGACGGTGTCGTCACAGCCTTCCTCAATCCTGACGACGCCGAAGCGTGCGACGCACCGTGCTGCGCCTTCTCCCCCTTCTCCTTCTACTGTTCGCCCTTCTTCTCCCCCTTCGACCCCCTCTCGCTCCAAGGTTCAACAGTCCAATCTCTTCCAGCCCCTTCCGCTATCTCCCTTGCAATTTCCAGCACCTCCGAACGGAACCACCGCGCAATTGTCTTCTGCGTTGTCGAGCCCTCCGTCGACCCCATCTTCGGGTCTGCCCTCGCCCAATTTTCCCTCTTCAAATTCACAATCGACGCCTATTCCAATTCATTTGAATCAGCAGCCTCATGGCGCGAGCGCTCGTTCCCCCGTCATCTCCATCACGCCGCAACTTCAGACCATCAAAAGCCATGAGCCGTTCATTCACGTCCCGCACACGCATCCTTCACCTCCTTCACCTCACTCGAGCGGTCCGTCATCTCCGACATCTCCAGTGTTACGAACAAACGGTGTCCAGAGCGCTCGTTCAGATAGTTCGATGTGCTCCCATCCGCACGAGGACGTTTTCGTGAAGGGAGACCGAGTCGGCGCGGGTCTGTTTCTTCAAGGTGAGGTGCTTTGCAAGGTTCCATGTGAAGAGGCGGACGAGGAGGATATCGCGGACGAGTTCGAGGTCGTCAAAAATCTCGGATCTGGATCGTACGCGGTAGTGTATCTGGTTCGTGAGGTTCGCAGCGAGCTTGTATATGAGGATGAGGAGGATTATTTTGGTGTCGGGATGGAGATGGGCGAGAACGATAAGGAGAGGACGGTGAATGGAAGAGGGAAGCATGTGATGGATAGGTGGAGGAACGAGAAGAGGGTTGCAGCAAATGGATCGGGTGGGAGGTCGAGACGAGTTGTTTACGGGAGAGAGTTTGCGGTCAAGGTCCTCAGCAAGCACAACTTGGACGACGATGCCTTGCGGTCCCAGAGGTTTGAGGTAAGAACTGTTTTGTCGTCTATTTTCTGCAGCAATTTACATATACGCTGCAGGCGACGATTCATCAGTCTGTTCCATCCCACCCGAACATTGTCACGCTGCATCGAACTCTGGAGACTCCTTCGTTGCTGCTTCTAGTTTTGGAGTACGTGCCGGGAGAGGACCTTTTCTACTTCCTCGAGAAGGCTCGCGATCGTGAGGATGAGGATGGTCCTGAACTCGCTTCCCCTTCGCGGCCAAACCCACGCTATCGTCGTCGAAAAGGGTGCTCACTCGACGATGAGAGTGACTGTGATTGTGAAGATACCGAGACTGGAGACGAGAGCATATGTGAGAGCTCGGAGAGTAGCGAAACAACTGGGAGCGGTGGGGCTACCCCGCCAACACCTAGTCTGCTTGCTGCTCTTGACTCATCGAGTTTGCTGAGCCGGAGACGTTTGAGGCTTGTTGGAAGCATGTTCGCACAGGTGCGTTATTCTTGTTCTTTTTCTCTTAATTTTCTCTGGAACTCCTCTTTCGCTATTGATGATCTGGTATTGATGCTGATTGCGTTCTTTTTTCTTCTCCCTCGCTATTCTGGCACGACCCTTCCACGTACGTCGCAACATGGCGCTATCTTCGACCACACGTGTTCGCTCTGTATATGCGTGTATGCGCATGCGTGCGTACATGTGAACCCGCGTGCGCCCACGGAAAAACCGACACGAAAATATGAACGACGTCGTGGTGCATCTCCCGAAATTACATGGGATGGCGCGATCGGTTTCCTCTTTATCGACCTGCAGATGTGTGAGGCAGTCGCGGTGTGCCATGATGTCGGAGTGTACCATCGTGACATCAAGCCCGAGAACTTCCTCGTTACGGACTCGATTGACTCGTACGACCGACGGGTGGTAGTGGTCAAGCTCACGGACTTTGGGCTCAGCACGCGCGAGAGTGAGAGTGGCGACATGGATTGCGGGAGTGCACCGTACATGAGTTATGAATGCCGCAACAACTGCGCTCCGACGTACTCTCCCCGCTCAGCAGATGTCTGGAGTTTGGGAATTGTTCTTATCAACATGTGCGTTTACCACTTCTTTCGATATTGGCTCGCTATATGCGCATATATTGACCAATAATTTACACAGGCTCTACCACATCAACCCGTGGACAGACACGACCCAAGGTGTTTGCCCTTCGTTCACGGCGTTCCGCGACGATCCCGTCTCGTTCTTCTTGACCCGTTTCGCGGGTATGCAGCCTGTCTTCGCTGAGTTCCTCGCGAAGCGCGTTTTCTGTATCCTTCCATCAAATGACCCACTGGACGTCGCGGGTCAACGCATAGGTGCACGAGAACTGGGCAAGTGGATAAAGGAGAAGCTCGTGACCGTGATGGGACGCAGGAAGGACGAGCCCGCTGTGCTCGATGCAGGCGTCACGGAAATGTTCGAGGAGGCCATCAATGCTCAACCTGGTCCTATCAGGATGCACACGCCCCTTCCACACTCTCCCGCTCAACACGCCATCCCTCTTCCTCAACAGCTCAACGCCGTCGCAGGTGTACTCGCGGACCTTCCGTCTGTCAGCCCTTCGCCAAGGTGGAGACACAAAAGGGGACTCAGCAATGCGTCGAGTATCGGGTATTCGCTCTCGTCCGTGCCGCAATCGAGGAGACCTGTATCAAGGAAGACGAGTTTCTCAGTTGCTCCTGGCGAGGGTATATGTGCGCCTGGAATGATGGCTTCGACGTCGTCGACGGGGCCGTTCCCGATGATATCGAGGCCGACGAGTGCTGCAGGTAGCCGCGCGACCACGCCGCTCCTGAGAGGTCGATCATTGGCCGCAAGCCTCGGCATGAGCTCTACGTTAAGCCGAGCACCGAGTGGGAGTCACGAGCTGCGGACGTTGTTCGACCATGGCATTGTGGAAGAGGAAGGTGAAAGTTTCGGGATGGGTCTCGGGCTTGAAGTCAACGGTCAGGGCGCTTCGCCTGCCAAGGACGCGCATTCTCCTCGATCAGTTCATACGCACCATCACCACCACCACCGGGACTCTCCGTCTCATCGACGCGAGGCGGACCTCGATCAGACTGCGGGCATGGTTGAAGTCGAGGAGGACAATTCTCGTTCCCCTTCGCGTTCAGAATCGATGGCATCCGGCATGCGCCGCCGGAAGAGGGGGGCACGGAAAAACAAGAACGTTCAGCTCCAGCAACGGCTCGAGATGCTCGAGAAAGCGATGCTTGAACAACAGCAAAAGCTTGACAGTACTCAGCAAGAGCTCGATAGAGTTAGACAGGTTCAGCAGCCCACGCAAACTCCAGGCCCGCAGATTCACGCGGTACCCGCATCGACGAGCAAGGCTGCTGAGGTCAACCTCGAATCTTTGGCAGATAAGAGCCAGAGATTGGCTCGCGAACTCAGCAGGACGTCTCGATCGGCTTCGGTATCTCAGCTCAATCAGCACGGGCAACGCATCTCTCCTTCGTCTTCTCAACGCGGTCCCGTGGACGCCTCTTCTTCGTCGCTCGCTCCCGGTCCACCTACCCTCAGGCGCGCTGTGTCCGATTTGTCGAACAGCGGGCATCCGGACAGCGATTGGGAGAGGGAGGCGAGCCTTAACTCCTCCTTCACCTATACTCTGCCATTCAGCAACGGTCTTCCTCCCTCCGTCAAGGTCTCCCATAACCCCGGTCCTCTACCACGTTCACTGCTGCACCTGGAGGCAGAAGCGCATCTCCAGTCGTCATCTGGCCTCCCTTCAACTTTCCCTGTGTTGAGGACGCCTTCTGGGTCGCTGAGCTCTTCAAATGTACCATCTTTCACCTCAATACTCGCCAACTCAGCTGCCTCTTCGTCCCCCAGCAAGGCGAAGCCTTCATCGGTGCATACGTCCATTTCCGCCTCTTCAGTCCCCCCACCTGTACCCTCACCTACTGCGACCATCTCGCCGGCGATAGTGAAGAAGACGTCGAAGTGGAAGCTAAACTTCGGAAAGAGCAGCAACACTCTTAGCCGGTCCACCTTACCTTCATCCTCTGATGAAGTTCTTATTATTGGTTCACCTGATGCAGATGTAGGGGATGAACAGCATCGTCACGAGACTGGTATGTTTCTTCTCTGGATGATTGCAGCATGTGCACTAACACAACAATTTTTACAGTTTCGATAACCTCGTCCGAGCATTCCTCAAAGTCAGCGAAATTGAAGTCTAAGGCACCAGCGAACGGAGCTCTCGGACCTTTGCCTGGAACAACGCCATCGGTATCACGAAATCGACCTCAGCCAGCGGCCGCGGCGAACTGGGGTCCATTCGCTTACGGCTATCCAGAGCGCACCGAGCGCCCACCTCGTCGTAATCGTGACACCTCGCCGGCTTCATCGCGCTCTAATAACCGGCTGCATAAGGCGAAACAAGGCGGGAACACGAGTGCGAATTCGAGCAAGACAAGCCTCACTGTGCCTTCGAACTCTAGCAAGACGAGTTTGAATGTCCTGCCGAGCTCAAACGTCGGTGTAGCGGATCGCGAGAACATTGTTCCTGCCAGTAGCTCAGTAACTGCGAACAACGGCATCGCATCCAGTGCGAGTTCTTTCGTCAATGGGTCTGTCGCAAACTCGAAGTCCAATTGGCGCACGAGCACGAGCAGCGCCTCGAGTTCTCTGACTGGAAGCTCGGCATCGTCGGCATACTCGCGGTACAGCAACGCAAGTGTTGGGAGTTTGTCTACTGTTGCGACGAGCGTATCTGCGGGAACAAGTGGGAGTGGAAGTTCTAACTGGAGGAGGGACTCGACAGCTTCGGTGGCTAGCAGCGTAAATGCTCCGCCGCCGAATGTTAAGAGTGAGTTCTTTCTCAACGTCTCGGAACTCATTTACTAACAACGAACAACCCGTCTAGTCCTGTCTGGAGTACCTTGGGAGTTAGATCAGCTACCTCGTCAACTCCATCCCAAACCCGCTGGTGATATATTTGGCAATCCACCGCGCAAGCAACGTACCCGGAAACCCAAAGACCTTCCAACCATCAATGAGCGCCCGAACAACCATGGCACGACAGCTAAATCGCCTTTGTCTCAGCGCGTGGATGTCAATCACAGCTCTACGGACCTGCGCATGGAGGGCCGAAACAGCCGCGATGGTGGTAGTCTGAGCCTTGTCCGCAGCGCAGGCAGTGGCGGAGGAGATGACGACGACAGTTTCGTAGACGGCGAAGGGCGGGACGGCGCGCCGCGCAAGGTTCAGAAGGGTCAGATCACTGCATTGGGAAAGATGTTATTGGCCTTCAAGAAAGGATGAGGATCGCGAAGCACAACAGCGTTGAAGGAGGATGGGATGTAACAAAACTAAGTTATGATGTCAAGGTGTCTAATATTCAAGCGGGTCTTCATGTTCCAACAACCATCCCCGACGGCGACGAGGCCCCGATTGTGCGCGTCAGCCCCTGTTTGTGTTTGTGCAAAGTTACTTGTGTGTAGTGGTTTCTTTTCATTATTTTACTCAGTGCATTTGTATCTCGCCGGAACACTCACGCTCATTACTGGACCATCTCTGTCATTCCTCGATCGTTGTTCTTCTCCTTTTCTTCTAACTTTATTGTCCTTTATCCACATTATCGTCTCCAACTTCTCTCACCATGTGTTATTTGCCCTTTGCATCAGTAGCATCCGATCACCCAATTCAAGTACGTACGTAACTATCGCAATGATCCTTCTCCGCTATTTCTTCGTGTAGTGTCCTTTTAGTCTTTTCTGGTTCGTGTAGGAGCAGCGGGTTTTTCTTCTTTCCTATCATTCAAGACAACAATTGGCGAAGCATATCGTCGCCTTCACAAACGCATTATCAAGATTCACTTCACTTTAACTTTGTTGTTCGGGACCATCGTCCCATGTTAGACTATCTGTGTTACAATATATCGAACTATGATCAAACAGTCAAATCGTGCATCGAAGATCGGAGATCAAAATGTACATGTACAAATGGTCTAAGGCGAAACTTTGGGTGTGAAGCTCAAAAACCCTTAAGATTCCAGCTTTGAGCTGTTCGTACAGTCAGTAAGAAAATCCCCTTGATCACGACAAACGAAAACTTCACCTAGAACTTGACGACTAGAGTCCCATGCAACTTTGTTCTGTGGCAAGTACTTCAGCGCAGCGCTTCTCTCGAGCTCTTCACATCCTTCCACTTCAAGCCTTTCGAATTCGTCCAGAGCACCCTTCCGTTTCAGCGTTTCGAAAAACTCCATGAAAAATGTATTTGAAAATTTGTGGCACTTGTCGAGTTTGAGCGACTGTAGAGCTATGTCGTAATCTGAGGTGATTCGTGGCTGAGGGAAGTCTGGAGCGGAGATGGATAGATGCTGAAGGTTGCTCAGCTTTCTGAAGACTGCATCAAGGACGTTGCACTTCGAAAACGCGTCGGGGAGAGCCTTCTGGCCTATCCTTAGAGTGAAAGACTTCAGCGACGCATGCAGTTGTAACTCATCAATGCATTCAATCAACTGTTCTTGGAATGTCGCGACATGCAGCTCCTGGCTGCTGATTGTCCGTTGGAGCTCGAATAGGTGTAGTAGATCGAACTCCAAGGTGACGTCCTCTAAATCGATTAAAGAAAGTGCACGGAGAATGCATAGGATCGATTCGGGATCGTCCCCCACGACGCCCCTTATTCTGACTTTTCGAAGAAGTGGAGAAGTTAGCTTGACAGTCCCAGTTTCTTGCACATCAAAGGCGTCGTCCCAGATGCTGAGGTAAAGCTCCGATATGTTGGGATGCTGGTCGACGAACTTCATAAGATCGTCGACGAGGAGGGACTCCTCCGTGTAGCTTCCGTCTGTTATCGTGATGTCCAATATCGAGATCGATTTAGAAATTGGGACGTACGGAAGGAAGTCTACTAGGACGCAATGATATAGCGAGGGAATATGCCAGGAGGAAAACATTTTGATGACTTTCGTGTTATTGTCAGGGGCCCCAGCGGAGAACCACCCGTCAATCTTGACAGTTAACTTTTTTAAGGTATCCAGCTTCAGGTTTTTGAACGAGTTGAGAAATCCGGGAAGGATATGTTCCAAATCATCTTCGGCGTCGTGCGGTATGTGCAATGCAAGGTCGAAGCTTTTCCAACGACTGGACTGCTCCCGGATTTTCTTTATGCATGCAGCATCTTTCTTCCCAGGTTTGCCGCTCGGTTTCTCTCCGTGAGGAAGCATCAGTGAATTCACTGTAAGCTTCATCGTAACATGGAGGGGACTGTCCCGGGAACGAAGAACAGAATGTTTAATGCTTTTGGGGTCTTGGAGGTTGGAGATCGTGGACCACAGCTTTGGTAAACCCAAGGCCACTGAGCGGAATTGGCGGCAGACATGAGATAAGGTCAAGGCGGAACGAAAGAGAAGAAGAGGTATCGGATGGTCGTTCTCCGGGTCGTCGTCTGCCACGTTCTCGTGTACGAAGTAAAATATCATCGAAAGTATGTCCGACGAAAGGCGATTGATCGTCACTTGACGTTTCAAGTTCGTTTGCTGCAGCGCAGACATCACGCTTTTGGTGGACCGATCCAACATATCGACCATGACTCTGAGGGCTGTAGTTCCTTGTTGCAGGTAACGAAGGGCGGTGCGAAGAGGCATCATCTCGTCCTGGCCGTTATTGCCTCGTTGACCCAAAAATTTGACGCATTCTGAAGCTGAACTGCGTGATAGCATGTATATAAGCATTTACGGAAAGATTTCGAGCAGTTATGTTTGATAAATACTGACAATTCAGCTGGCCAGCACTCTTGAAAGCAGGTACGAGTGAGTGAGCTCGATAGCTTCGATTCTCGTTCTGACTTCTTCAAGTGCGAAATTGCGCTCGTCAGAAAGTCAAGGAGGTCAGATTCCATTTTTCTCGTGGAGATGTAGCTTTGAATTCCTGGCGTTTGTAGTTGAATATCGAGGTGTAGGGAGGATAAGTTCTACGTATGACTCCAAGTACTACTGAACTTGCTGGCCAACGCGGCTGTGTGGTGATGCTTACGCGTTGTTTGACCCTCCCGAGCTTGCCACACGCATACACACACATATATAGAGCATAAATCACAACTACTGTACTATTTCGACCAACTGTTCACGTCACGGTCACAAATGCCGTGAACTTGAACTAATTGAGACGCTGTCACATGTCACAGGCCTCTTCCGGGGCCTTTAGCGTGCGCTAGCCGAACCCTAGCGTCCAAATATGGGAATATGTAACCCAAATTCTGCCCATTTATGGCTGTGAACTCCGTGAACAAGTGAAGTTTTCGTGTCACGGTCACAACCCCGTGAACAGTTGGTCGAAATAGTACAGTATATTCGTATCGGTCAAATATCGTAGCTATACTGACCGTAACTGACGAAACAAGTCTACAAAGTGAGGATAGATAGCAGACTTCGAATATAGCTTGAAATATATCGATGAACCTGCGAAAACTACTCCTTCGCCGCAATCAATCTCATGGCTTGCTCAGACCTCGGCACGATTGTGCACTTGAAAGGAGATGGCTGACTATATTGAATTGGCCGAAGAGGTGATACATTAGTTCCTGGCGGCGGAGAGTTTTTTTACAAGAGAACTTACGAAACTACACCCGCCATCGGTTTCAATTCCACGCTGATTTCTCGCCCTTCCTTGTCGTATGCATGGGATATCTTCATCGTCGCGAGTATCTGCGCGATGATAATCCAGAGTGAGTTCTCCGCAAAGAACATGCCTGCGCAGATTCTAGAGTTGGAAATTAACACATTGGAATTCGAAAACCAGAGCACTTTATGCTTTAGGTGCTCACCTGCGTCCGAAACCGAAAACAACACGAGCAGGATCATTAGCAGAGAAATCCAGTTTTCCATCCGACGAGAAGTATCTCTCGGGTTTGAAATCCATAGGGTCGGGGTAGACGTCGGGATCGTGAAGGATACCCCTTGAGATACGAGATACGAGTAAGTCTTCCACAAAGCTACCTTTACTTCAAACTGCCGCTTACCAAATGTTAGCCATGACTGTAGATTTCGCCGGTATTGAAAACCCGTTGTAGACGTCATCTTCTTTCGACTCATGCGGGAGCCCTGTGAAAGGTGCGGTCAGAACTTTACAATGTGAAAAGTAGCTCCAGTCGACTTGCCTTGAGGGGCGACGGTATGCCAGCGCAACGTCTCCTTGAAAATCGCGTATACGTACGGAAGGGAGTCCCTGTCCTCAAAAGTTGGCAACCTGTTCTGCCCAATGACTTTGTCAATCTCATCCTGCGCCTTCTGCTGCACTTCGGGATATTTAACCATCGCGAGAATGAATGCAGTCGCAGTCGCTAGGGTCTGTGACAGAGCAGTCCAGGCATTTTGTTAGAAAGAGCCCCAGGTTAAAAAAAAGTAGCAGACGCACCGTTTCGAAGCCACCTCCCATAACGATGGCAGCGGTCTTCTTAACGTCTTCCTCAGGCTCCTGCCCCTCTAGCAAGTCGGAGACATAGGATGATGCATTGTTTCCATCGGCCTGTCAGACCCAGTACATGAGTAAAATTATCACCAAGGTCACTAAAACTATCTCAACGTACTATGAGAGCCTTTGCGTCGGCGAATGGTACCTCTAACATGTCCTTAATCATCGTGTTCATCTCTGCAGTGCTCCTCTTGTAGATAACACCGGGCCATAGCGAAGGGATGTGTTTGACTGAAGAATTAATTTCACGTCAGTAACATAGGCCTAGTTTCAAGGAGATGTTATCTTACTTATAGGTAAGCTGGACACGAGGTATGCGACAGGCCTGGCTGCATCAGAGAATGCCTCCAAGAAGTTGTGTACGTTCTGAACGCGATGGTCTTCTGACGATTCAGCATGAAGACCGTAGACGGCCTTCATCATCAGTTGCTCGATGTGCCTTGAGCAGGCAGTCAGCGGACGGTATATAGACGTCGATTCGAGGATATTCAGACTCACAAACGAAGATGGTCTAAGAAATCTTCTGGTGAATGTTCCAATCGGCGCAAAAGCTGACCCATAACACCTTGTTGGACCTCTGCATAGTTCACGAAAGCCTTGCGAATACCAAGCTTGCTAGTGAACACCTTGCGAAGACGTCTCCAGAGATTCCCATAAGGCATAAGCCCGAAGTTCCAGTCCATTCCCATCCTACGATCAAGAAAGTTGAGCTACAATTCGAGCAATCGACATTGCAACGCTCACGATTGGGTGACGAGCGACAGCTCGGGCCTGTCAGAGTAGTTGGAAGATCGCTTGTCCAAAAGGTCGTTCGCCGCCTTCAGGGAGTTGAGGAAAATGACGTTGCGTCCAAGGAGGGAGACTCGAACGACGTCCCCTGAGAAAAGACGAACGATTTCAGCCTTACCAACTCATTGATAAAATGCGAGAACCCTACCATACTGCTTTCCCCAGCGTGTAATCGTTTGCGACTCGTCGTCCTTGGGCATGTCTAGGATGTTCCCGAGTATGGGAAGAGGTCGAGGACCAGGGGGAAGTGGATGTGCCTCCTTTGCTTTCGAGTTCTTTAGGTAGATGAGGAAACCAGACAGAACGGCGAGCGCTAGGATCGAGTAGTCCTGCGTAGACAGGTCTGGCATAGTTCTGAGACTGCCGAGTGACGAATTAGATGTCATAGCGAATTCTGTGGATGTCAAAATTGTATGAGCAGGGCGAGAGTTCGAAAGTATGCCTACTTGCCTCGAAGATAGTCTTTTTGTTCTGGTGGAAGTCGTGTAGAGTGTCGTTGTTTTTACGGAAAATCGAAGCCTGTGATGTGTTGGTTTTATACTGGACGATCGACGAACTCGCTAAAATCCAGAAAATGATATTGCGGTCCCGAGCACGAGTCACGCACCGGAGGACAAGCAACCCGTAGTTTCTGGTGACTCCGTCCTATGCACTATCAGAATACCGGGAACGGCGGCATGCGCTGTTAGAGTAGCCGTCTTCTCGCTAAATTCATATCACACGGTAAGTGCATGAGGGGAAAAGCACCGTCGAACGGCATGTAGGTGAAGGCGTCTCGGCATGGGATCGTTGGGAAATTCCAAGAGACGACGCGTCGACTCTCGAGTTGTCTTGGGGAGTGTCCAAGACTCCAAGCGAGTTGCGATTGAAAGTGAAACATTTGCACGAGTCATTGGAAAGTTCATTGGTGTCGCGATGGAGGCGGAAGCGCACCCCCGGACCCGCAAGTGAGTTGGTGCACTGGAATTTTACGAGATTGAATCCCCTCACAGCAGAAACACCTTTCTCATTCCAATGTTCTGCCAAATTGGGTGCCTTCACGGTAAATGGAGTTTGAAGCAACGTCAAATCAGCAACTTGTATATCTTCAAAACCGAGACGCAAGGATCTTGACTCAATGACCGACCAGTAAAACGAGTCGTCCAACTCGAACACGGCATTACTGAATCTTAGAGACGACCTCCCTGAGATCGCGCGTAAATGCGACTGCGAAATCACCGTCAACCGAACCTTCACCCCAGGAAATTGTAATTCCTAGGGATCCATCAAGGCCTCCTGCGACAGAGACTTTCAGCGCATTACCGACAACCCTGTCATCCTGCGAGAAAAAGACCCTTCCAATAGTCCAGTTTTGAGCTCCCGATTCACCCTCGGTTTGCTTCTTGATTGTGAATGCGCCTAGATTTGATATCTCGAGCCCCAATTGTCTCTTCTTCCCTAATTTCCCTAAGAAGAAACCTTCGTAGTTTCCGAAGAGGTATTTGATGGTCCCAACCGTCTCGCGAGTCCTGGGAACGCCGTTGCGTAGTTTCTCTGCGTACGACGATGCTGTTTTCCAAGGAAAAGTGGGGGTGGAGATATCATCAGCGTTTATTGGCTGAAGGCGTTCCGAGCTGTAAACCGCTGAAACAAAGTTTCCGAATGCAACGGTATCGACATTCGCGATGGACCGCAGGGAGACCGGCACCGCACTCCCTACACTGGTGTACTTCGTACTACGAGGTTGTTGAGTTTGTCGGAAATTTGGACCCATTTCGATGAGGGTGGACAGAACGCCGACACATGCGGTATGCAAGAATGACGTGAGGGTGGCGCCATTTTTCTTCGATAGCGAGAGGAGGAGTTTAGATGTTTCAGGAGTCAGGTTGAAAGACCTAACGTTGACTTTGGTCGAAAGCCGAGGTTCTGCGACAACGTTGTTTCCAGACCATACTTTGCTTTCGGTCCACGAGCGCGGAATGATGATTCCGATGAGAGCGCGAAGGAATGTCATTATCGAAACCGATACATCTGTCAAATTCTCGAGGGGCGGAAGAAGTTGAATGTTATCCGGGATTGCGATGACTTCTTCGGGAGAGTCAAGACTTTGAGGTATCGGTGGTCCGGCATTGTTCAGAGCTTCAAGTAAAGCCTTATGGAAAGCTTGCCCACTCAGACCATCGCCTACGACGTGACTCCAGAAAAATACGACGAAATTATCAGTTGTGACGGTGAGCCTCCAGAGTGGCTGCCCTTCGATCGGAAGAATGGGTCTCTCGAATTGGATCTCCAGGAAGCGATCGCGAGCTTCGTCATCATCGAGAGAGATATCTAAAAATTCCACGACCTTGCTGAAGTTCAGCGATGGGAGGCGTCCAATTGAAACTTCTTTCGATTTCGCTCCCTTTATGGATGCACTGAGGGCTGCGTGTTTTTGAACGACTTTCGAGAGTGCGGGATAGAGAATTCGCTTGGACAATGATTCTCCAGCTGATCCCACATACTTGGCACCGACAACCACACAAGAATCGAAACCAAGGTAGGATCGAGCGATGTAGTATCGTTCCAAAAGACCTGGAAATTGAAACCAGATTATCAACATGAAACCAAGCTCAAAAATCGCGTCTATCAAATGAGGATTTCACCTGGTTGTCTGTAATCATGTTCGACCTTATCTACTGTAATGTGCTGTTTGTCCTCCATGTTGGGTGTTTGAACAAGACTTGCGACAAGCGCAGTCGCGGCTACCTCAAATTTTCCATCAACTGCGTCGGCTGAGCCGGCTACCGGTTATCTTCCGTCCCGGCCGATACTTCGACGAGGTTCATGCAGCGGTCGTGTTCTTCTGGTGTAACACTTTAGAATTCCAATGCGAAGAAGTCAAAAGACCGCCATAAAGAAGAAGAAATATATCTTACACAAAGACACATGTAATGATATAGTCCGAACGTCTATTAGATAACGATAAGTATGATAGTTTGGGCGGTACTCTAAGATGCCAACGACAATCTTACATGAAAGAGTTAAAGCCAGGGAGTCAGACCGAAGAATGATTACGCTGTCGACAAAGGTTCACCCTCGTCATCCGAGTCGCGTTCCTCGTCTTCTCCATCGTTATCCAAAATATCCCTCCATCGCTTTTCAAAATCTTCCAGCACGGAGCCACCGAGACTTGTGATCGCTGTTCGGGCAGTCGCGATCACTTCTGTTGCTTCCGTTCCTCTCTCGTGGCTCGAAAGCCATCTTCCCCACTTCAGCGCTGCTTCGCCGTGAGCCGATAGGGATGCCAATCGCCATTTATTATATATAGCACGCAAAATCTCAGGTGTCTCATCGTCCGTATCCACGTCCATAGGAAAATTATCTGTCGATTTGATTGTGGATGCCGTTGGCGGGGAATAAGAAGAGGAAGGGCTGGTTTCCGAGTAGATATCGAAAGCTGCTTCCCAGACTTTCGGTCTAACAAGGAAGGACTTAGAGAGTCGTCCGATGTCTTTGATTTGGTCGCCGTTGTGGTGCTCTCCCTTCGCCTTCAAGTGCTCTGAATGCTCTCGAAGTGAACGAATATATCGAACGAGAAGGCGATCTGTAATATGCTCTGATCTAGGAGCTGCACATGCTTCGTGTAATAAGCTCTAAAACGATACTTGATTATGCATTCTGGTATTTTCGCGATTAAAGGACACACCTCCGTCAATTGCATTATTTCATGTGGTGGTTTGGAGGGTTTGCGATCCAGAACCCATTCCCAGATGGCACATCTAGCCGAATCATCCTCAGAGTTTGGCGGTACTCGTTGCCTTGCCTCCTTTGCGCTCGAAGACCAATCCTCACCATTCTCTGAAGACTCCAAGTCTAGTCGGAAGAGCCAAAGTTCATGAGATGTGGACACTTTCGAAGAGTACTTCTTCGTCAGCTTGAGTAATTGCGCCTTCGGAAGAGGATTCGGATTTTGAGGGGAAGAAAGGAGTTGCAGGTGTGTGAGCAGCAATGGTTCCGCCTTACAATGCACGCATAGCCCCCGAAGAGAAGTTAAAAGGTATAGTTTCTATATGCATATTCAGTGACGTTCGCATGTGAAAGCAAGCGCTACTACTCACAAGATTCTCGTCGATGTCTTTTCCAAACCATTCACGAATAAATTCGGAGTATGCTTTCGCCATGTCCAAAACAGCAGACTTCGCCTTATGCTTTCCTTTGTTACTATCCTCAGCATGACGAAGCCTCTGCGATAATTCGTCATTTGCTCCCTTGATCGCGTCAACCAACTCCAGACCGCTGAGATCCGAAGTGAGGTGCCACGTCGCACATAATTTCGCGGCGACGGAATCTGTGTCCAAGGAAAGGCTTGTTTGAAGATGACTGCGTAGATGTTCGAGAAGGCTTCTTCTGAGATCTGGTGGACAAGGATACGAGACCAGCACACTATGCAGCGCGGAGAAGAGTTCCGGTATGGGCTTGGCTGTGACAACTGGTGAGACTTCTTCTTTATACAGGAAGGCAACACAAACCTTTAACGGCACTGGTCATGACCGCCTTAGCGAGGGCACCTTGTAAGACCTCTTTCCGGGCCTTTTCGCTATCGTCTACGTCGGGCGTTGTGGTATCCATGGGATCGTCAGTATTGTCGTTCGGCTGCTCTGGAGGGCTGTCCGGCGCATTGGCGTCAAGACCAAGAACCTCCCATCGCCTGCGCAACGACTCAACGAAGCCCAACTCCATCTTTAGATATTCACGCCATAAGTCGATGCTCTCTGGATTCAGACGGATACCGCGTTGAAGCAGGACGCGCGCTGCTGAGTGAGACAGGTGGTCTAATTCATGGGATGCGGCAAGGATATATAGAGATGGTGAGTTCGGATGAAGTTGTAAGGCTCTGGTTTGAAAGTATCAAGAATAAGAAATCCTGGACAGCATAGAATACACGTACCGCGCAGAGATTCGTCCGACCAAAGCACGAGCTCCTTCCCGTTTGGCGACTTGGAGATATTGCACCCAAAGCCCGACATCTTCTTTGAACTTTTTGAGAGCCCTTTCAAATATTTGAAATTGTCGGCGTACAAGAGCGTAGTCTGATACGGATGGAGGTCCTTTCGGAAGCTCTGCAAGCCAACGATCAGCTGCAAGGCGGACAGAAAAGATGAACAAGACGCACTGAGTCGCTCTACCCTCTTTCTCCGCAAAGCCTCTAAGCTCATTTCGTACGCTGCATACCGAAGGAAGTCCCCCTTTCGTGGAACTCTTCTGACAAGGGTTGTTTCGAATGCTGTCCGCTTCTTCATGATTTGCTTGAGTTCTGCCTTCGAACCGTAAGTCAGTTGACTAGCCTGAACGCCTTGCAGACACTGAAAGATGACTCACCTGCGTGAATATACCCTTCTGAGCTAGATCCTTCAGCTCAGAGAGCATCTACGAGGACGGTTTAGCCACGAAATCTCCAACGAGGTTCTTAACACTAACCTGCTCCTGCTGAAACTGGACTCTCTCCATTTCGTCGAGTCAGGACAGTTCAAGGTACACAGAGACGGTTGTGGACTTGAAAGTGTATGTCTTGCTACGAATTTACAGGAGAAACCTGCTCGGAAGTTGCGCAAGAGCTGTCTGTTGCACGAAAGTTTCTCGACGCGTCAAAAATTTGAAGGCAGATTCGGTTCACACGCACTCGGAACGAAAGCGCTTTACTAATACTAGTACTACACCAAAATGAAATTTGTGAACAAATGTGAAGTCGTATTTCTACACGTGAAAACCATTGGGCATCACAGTCGTATTATCCTCTCTGTTGTATCTCATATCCATGATAACGTCGCCATAACACGTCCTCCACGAATTGACTAAACGTACTCCCATGAGTTCCGACCATTTCATGAGCTCTGCTCGCAACTATAGCGTCAAGGAACGGAATCAAAAACTCCTTCAAGTGTAGTCCATCGTATCCACTCTTGAGGCTATCAAGGCTCGAGATTTCTCCCGAGAAGTCGGATAAGAAAAATACGCAAGGGAAGGTGTCCAGGAGAATGCGCATGGATGGGTGGTTTCCTGGATCGGACACGTCGGTCGAGATGAAGAGAGGGATGTTAAGTTGCATCATATCGCCTTCGGGATGTAGTTCTCGGCGGCACGGAAGGTTCCAAGTCTGAGGTGAGACAGAGGGAGGGACTTGCACATGAGGAAGTCGAAATGAAAGCGCGTCATCCGACAAAGTTGGTGGAGTTCGTGTTGTGCCACCCGTAAAGTTGTATTCGAGCTGAGATATGAATTCTTCTGGGAATTCCAGGACATCACGGAGGAGTCGCCACCAAACGAGCCTGACAGTATCTCTGCTTCGATTGGCAAAATGGCCATCGTCGAGCCTCAGATGAGCCGATAGGTACAGATGTCCTAATCTTGCTTTGATCGTGCCCGCAATTTGAAGAAGAATTTCATTCGTGAATTCCATGGATGCCCTAATGTCCCCTCGAGTCTCAATATTTCTCCTCCGTCGAAGGCGTATTCGAGATGAACCAAAGAGGGTACCAATTTGGAGCAGCCGGTGAGGAACTTGGTCGAGTAGGGATACAGCTACCACCTCGCTGTAACGATTGCCCGGTGAGTCCAAAGGATCAGAGTCGACAAATCGGTACTGGAGTGGTAAGGTGTCTTTGAGTGCGAATGTATCGCTCGCCGTGATTCCGAGTGATTCAACTAGCCAGTCGGCACTCGCATTCCAACGGTAAAGAAGTTTTTGGTTGGCCTCCACAGAAGAGAGGTTCATCATCCAATTCCACGGGATAAATGTGTAGTCGAAATGGTCGAAACAATCTACAGGCAATGATGCCCATGAGTCTGGAGGGTCGTTGCAATGCAGCATGTGTTCCTTCCCAGATAGAGACACGAGATTGTACAGTCTGTCGAAAGGGAAATATCGAATAATCCCTTTTCCAAGTCGCATGGGAGGCACGATGAGTGTGCGGTTCAGTATCCGAGCTAGGACAAGAGCATTTTCGAAGGCGATGCGCTGATTGTGGAATCCGCTATGAGGTAGGTATGCGAGGTACCTTTCGGTGGAGTCTATCGGCGAGTTCTTCGAGAACGGTCGGAAATCGATGACCTGAGTAGAGTCCACCTTGTCTTCGACTTTCGCAGCATAGTTATTCCCAGCCAGGGAGAATATATAGAAGGTGGATCCCAAGAAGCATGCCGATAGAAATGTTAGGCATACAACGATAGTCAACAACGGCGGTATTTTGTTACTGTAACTTCGTCGTCGGGAAAGTGGATCTCGAGATTGCATCCTCGAGTGATTTGGCCCTGCAGTCGTCGGAGTCAATGCACGCTCCAGAAAGACGCCATTCTCCAGCCCGAAGAATGGAGAGGTCTGATTGATGATATGTCGCATCGACTTGCAGCGTTGTTGACCAAGAACTAGAAGAAGAACGAAGTGGCAGAGGTCGAAACGGCAAACGCGACGTTCAAGTTGAAGTCGTTCCGAGTCGGTGAATCGGTCGGCTTGTGCCGTTAGCCGGGAAAGCCGGGACGCGTACGATTGTCCAGTACGGGCGTGAATCTCTGTGCTTTGGCTTTGGCTTGGAAGGTTTTACGCTCAAAGAAAATGTGTATTGGGATCCCCGGGCTTTAAAAGTAGAAAGACCGTCAGAGTTGTGGTCAATATCAAGCCATGCCACGACAATGCACAATGAGATGTGAATTAAATTGAAGTACTACGCTACATAAGTAATGTACAGTAACATCCAGTGGAAAGAAAAGAAAAGAGGCAGCCTAGATATTACGGTGCGCTCTACATGTCTCCGAGCATTACTTAAATTACTTGCCGCTGTTCGTGAGCAAGCGTTCAAGTTGGACAAACGTCGGCAAACCGGTATTTCTAACAGTCAGTTTTGTGACAAGACCAACGGCAACCGAAACGCACAAGAGTGCGGCGAACCATCGTCCGCCAAACCAGCTGGACGACCCCACACGGGGAGGCATCGACGGGTATATGATGCTCTTTATACTCGCTAATTTCTTTGGCGTGTACGGAGCATAACGAGCCCCGAGTATCTTGTCAACCCTATGAATCGCAGTCAGAATCCAATTGAGAGTATTGGATGAATGGGGGAAGAGTCGTACCAGCTCGGAGAGTCCAATGTAGCTCTCAAATGCGTGAAGAGCTCAAACCCGTACTTCCCGGTGTGATATCCATCTGCAGGTGATGGTGAATATGTATCCCCGATGTGATATTTGGGGACTTACGACCGCTGGCTCCAATACCACCGAACGGCAGTCCGTCAACTACGAATACGTGAGCTGATACACTTCAAATGCCTTGTTCATCGAAATCTCACCGGCCGGATGCAGCACGGTTTCGTTGGCAATCGCGGCACCGCTCTGGGTCTGATCGAAGTCTAACGGGCATGTAAGCTTGAATAATCTTCAGATCTAACAAGGCGATTTACATTTCTTTTTCAAATCTGCATTGTTCGTGAAGATGTACACTGCAAGCGGACGGTCCCTGCGAAGGTAATTGTCAGTCGTCGGAATGTGAAATTCAGCTGTGAACGACCAAATACTGACATTGCATTGATTCTTGAGATAGCTTCGTCAATGTCCTTCACTGGTATGATAGGAAGAATTGGACCAAAGATCTCCTGTCTCATCAGGGGGTCGTCAAATTTCACATCCTTCACCACCGTCGGCGCGATGAATTTCTGGGCCGCGTCCGTGTCGCCACCAATCACGATTTTGCCCTTCGTCTCCGCGAGTAACCCGGAAAGGCGTTTAAAATGGACGTCGGATACAATCCTGGAATACGAATCAGACGTGATAGCACCGTCGGGATAGAACTCGTGGATCCTGATAATTTGCGCCAAAACTTAATCAGAGTTGGTGTGATCAGATAGCACTGAGTTACATACGCGTCAGATAGTGCAGATACAACTTTGTCCTGTGCCTCTTCAGGTACCAAGATATAGTCCGTCGTTGTGCAAGTCTGAGAACTGTGAGCCAGTTTACGGTCGGAGATGAAGTCAACCCACCTGTCCACAATTTAAGAATTTACCCCATGATATGCGCTTTGCGGCCAATGCAATATCCGTTTTAGGGTCAACGAAAGCAGGATTTTTACCTGTATATTGATACTAAGTATATCGGACGTTCAATCGAGCGCGAAATACTAACCTCCAAGCTTTATGAAAACACCATCGTTGTGAGCGCCCTGCCATATTATGTCTAGTGAAGACGCACCTCCAAAGTCACAGGGGTCAAGTGCTTGGCAGCAGCTTGCGATACGATAGTGGCAACCCGTCCATTTCCTTCGAAACTATCAATGGGGCTCGACTCATATCCGTACGTGCCGCTTACCGGTGTAGAGAACTGATGGAAATAGAGCCGTCAATACTGCGGTTAAGAAAGAGGCATCAAATACGTACTGTGGTCCCACTTTAATTCCAATAGCTATAAGAAGGAAAGAGATGGTTGAAGACATCATTTCAACGCATGGTTGATGTACTGACCTTGGTAGTTTCTGGAATTGCGCCGTTGACGACGCTATAGACGGAGTTATCCAGATATCGAGGAATGAGCTCTGTCAATAGTGCGCTGGTGGCTGGTGTTATTTCTGATGGCTTGATAACGACTGCGTTCCCTGCGGCGATTGCTCCTGCCTATACGAATAATCAGCTTCGAACGCGAAAGTCATTGAGAATGCCAACCATTGGTCCAAGGCAAAGCCACGCAGGGTAGTTGAAAGGACTGATAAATTGTTAGCGAGAACAAATATCAAATGTCTCCCCGCTCACCTGATAATCAATACGATTCCCTTGGGTTCCTTTCGAATCTTAGGACCCATGGCGAAGTAGTTCATCGAAAACGGAGCGCGCTCGGTCTTAGCCCATCTTTCGACGTGGTTGTAAGCTTCTACGGCATCATTCAAGCAGCAGCTGAGTTCAATTCTGAATGAAAGTATCAGCTTCGGAAGACGCGACTTAGGAACAAAGGAAGTCGAGCACGAACAGATGTGATTCAAGGACAGGACGACCCAAATCCTGAGCGAACGCCGATTCGAATTTTGAAGCATTGTCTTTGATCATATACGCGAGTTGAGACAGCTGCGCCTTTCTGAATTCAATGGGTCTAGTGACTCCAGTGTTGAAAGCAGCAACGAGACTGCCGTGAATCTGAACAACCGCGGTTCTTCAGTGAAATGCAACGAGACAACGGGTTCGAACGAGCGTACCGACTGAATTTCTTCCAAGGTCGTGTACTGTAGTTCCTTGGTCGCCATAGTTGAAGGTATGAAAGATGCTCTATTCGTCGTGCATTCTGTGAGCGTTTTATAAGGATTGTTCAAGTCGGCGCCAGTATATGCGGCCTCGGGCGAACATTACCAACCATACACCTGGCAGTTCGATAACCGGACCCGGGTGCGCTTCTGTCAGCACCGCAGTGATGGACGCTGGCAACAAGCACCGTATCTGGAGAAAATGCGCGACGCGGCGTTCTATCCAGGCGGCTTTAATGAAATATTCCAACACCAAGCCCTTTCTACACCGTCATGGAGGAAGTTCCACACATAACGTGACATAAGACCCATTATTTCATGGGTTTGATACGGTCAGTCTGAGATTTATCGTCAAGAATTTTTGATCGGAACGGGTGCTGGCATCTGATCGATAACCGGGTCTTTAAATCTTCACTGTGCACGTATTCAGTGATTTGTCCCATTCTTTGACATGAAGTGATAACGCATCTGTACTGGGAAAAAGAACGTCTTTGAGCGATACATATGCGAGACATTTCACTCACATTACCACCATACCATCGTACATGTCTGGCTGCACTGTAACGCATGCACCTCTCATGGCTTGTTGCTCTTTTTTGAGATATCGCAGGAGTCCATGCGATCCCTGGTGGGGTTCGTGTGCGTCTCGATAGAACTATCCTGGCTGTCTTTTTTCTCTGGAGAAAAACCATCATTCATGAAGCGTGCTTGCCTTCGCTTTGCGATTTTTTCAACGTGCTCTGTCGCAAGAGGACAACGTTGGCTTGAAGATTGCTGTGTGAAGTCGTGCACTCGGCTTGAGCCGCTAGCCGGAGGGGCCGGGGAGCGCGGTCTGTTGGCTGTGGTCGGCCGATTTGTTGTTCGTCACTACTCTTTCATTAACCTCCAGGAATGCCAGCCCGCCGTGGCGGAAATGCGCGTCTGCACCAGCGCACGGCATCGACGACGTCCACGAAGCAAGTCGCAAACCAGAATGCACAACAAGCTGCAGTCGCCAACGCCCTCGCGAAGGGTGGCCTGAAGAGAAACGGCAACAGCGCTGTCGAGGTCCGTGGCCATCTCTTTCGCGTCAATGCTCTTCTCTTATCTCGAACAACATTCCATCTAGTTAAATCCTCAGCGAAATACATCGCCTTTTCCTCGAAACTCCCAGTTCAATGCATCGCACAGGATCAAGTCGAAGGACAGAGTCCAGTCGAAAGACCGATTGCAACCGCTGCAGCAGAGACGGGCGCAAACACCCTTATCGTCGAAGAAGCAGCAGCAGCCACACAAAGGAGGTTTCTCTATAGCGCGCTCTGAGGACACGGACGAGGATGAGTGGGTTTCCAGCGAGAGTGGTGCAGCAACCCCGCTCCTGCTGCAAGCCGACGACGACGAGCAGAACCACACCGACATTCCCGCCGCAACCAGGGGCAGCGACGGCGGTGGCAGTTCAGATATTGTGAATCATACGAACGGAGTCACTACACCACGCGCAGCGGACACTGTGGAACTTCCAAGAGTGGAGACGGCGCGCGCGGACCTTTCTTCGCTGGCGTCATCCCAGATCGCGAACAGCACACAGACCCTCCCGCCTCCCGTCAACGAACCGCCAGAAGCTGACATCTACCGTCAGATAAGATCCGAAGCACCATCTCCAACTCGCCGTCGATACCTTCCAAAGCGAAATCCACTGCTAAGAAATTCGTCCCATGGAGAGTACAAAGTGGATATGCCACCGCACCCTCTAATTCGTGGACAATCGTTCCAATTATCTTTGAAGCCGAAACCTCTCGCCCCTCTTCAGGTCAACCCGGAAGCGATTCAAGCTCAAATCACCACATCGCCAACGAGCACACGAGGAAGATATTCCTCAACCTCACCGACATCCATGTTCAATTCAATGACACTTCAGACTCCGACATCGGTTGATCCTGACAATCGTCCCTCCCGGAAGTCGTCCATTTCGTCGTTGCATTCCGTTGCTACGCTTCCCGTGCCGTCTCCAAGCAGGTTTGTGGGTATGAGATCTAAGACGGATCGAACGCGTACCCTCTCCACCATCTCAAATTCCTCGTCATCCGCTGCCCTTACATCTCTGAACGCACTGCCCACAATGTCTCGACCTGGAACTCCGCCATTGGTGGTACATTTTCCGATTGAGAATCGCCGGGACGCCACAGATGGAATCCATCAGTTATTACCACCGCCGATTCGCAATGCGCATTTGATGTTCGTAGCTCGGAACAACTCTCTTAGGGAAAGCTTTGAGCGCGTTACGAGGGCAAGGGCAGGTAGATAGGATCGTTTTCATATTATACGATATTTAATGTTCGGTGCGTGCCCTGTTACTCGACGATCAGTACCTTGCTGACGACCTGTTCTAGTTCGCTGTGTTACTTACGCATCGATGGAATGGACCATCACTTATTCATCCGTTATCATACCAATAATTTAACGCAATTTCTGATTGGAGTCTTCACGAGATATGGTGCTTCAATGAACTTTTACGATACCATTGGATTCGCTTTTCAATGGTGATTGTCCTCTATTGTGTAATTATTGCTTTCCGATGCTAATTGCTTTCGTATGCTGCTGATTGCTTCTTACCGCCGTGACAACTGACGGAATGGTTTCCACGTTCGGTAACTGTCCATGCTTGAGCTTGAGTTTCTCTGGGAGAACCCATGCCGTCGGCGCCTTCTTGACCACGATGACGAAGATCATAGCGATTCTCATGAAGTGATATTGATGTGCCTTCAATTGCACGGTCTGTTCTGCATCTGACTTTATTTCTGAGACGACGCAGCATGAAAGAGCTGGCGACCGCCATCCTCCGGATTGGACAGGAATCTCACTGAAGAGGGGGGCGGATTATACTGCAATTCAACCCAGGATGTATACGGTTGCCATTTCGCAGTCTCGACGCAACGGTGCGCCAAACGAAGAGGTCAAGGCCTACTTCTTAAGGTGCGTTGGTTCCCGGAAGCTTCGTGTTCTACGAGAAACTCACCCCGGGTTAGGCTCTAGCTGTGCGTCGGCGAACGGGGACTGGGAGTGCAAAGAGAAAGCGTTGAAATTGCTGGTGGAATATCCGCTATTTTGGGGCGGTTTGAAACGAAGAACGCGCGGTTCATGTATTCGCGTACTTAAGTATCTGTAAGCATCGCAATTCATTTTCTTGAGCGACCCGTATTACTTCCTTACCTATGATCTGATAAAAGGTCACAGAGAATTTTCCTGGATGCAAGCAACTGAACAACGCTCTTGAACACGGTAACCGAGTTGCGCTGAACGTCGAATCACCCCTCAGACGTGACGAGCATCCGTCTGACGAAAACCTCGGAGTTAAACCCACTCAAAATCGACCAAAATGAATCCTGAGGATGTAACACCCAGCCAACTAGGGGATGTAACATTACTTTGGGACTATGTAAGTGTCTACATCACGGGCCTATTCACGTAAGTCGTGCTTTTGATTCTTCTTGAAAGCTGACATTCAACCTATCCGCCAATAGATGGGAACTAACAATGACGTTTGATTTCGACTGGTCATTCATATCGGGACGGCGAAAACTAAAGTGGCCTCTCGTAAGTTGGCTTCTAACATACTCAGAGCTAGACTGAATTTTTATTACCATTCTTAACATAGGTGCCATACTTTGTATGCCGTTACGCGTTTCTCGGATCATTAATTACTTTGTAAGGACGATCTATACGAGTGGAAGATGATAATCATGACACGCCGCAGCCACATATTTGAGTTCAATAGCGATAGACGGATAAACTGTCAAGGTGTGTGGAATTCTACTGACTTGGACGTCATCGTGTCTGTACTCATACCAGTGCGCAGTGTTATACAGCTTTTTGGGCGTCAGCGAGACAATTATCATGCTCATTTGATGGCACCTGATACTCAAACAGATATTTTCGAATTTCTCTATAGCATCGGCTTCCATATGCCTAGCAATCCGAGCGTAAGTTGTCTTCTTAGAAATTAGCATATTTCTCTCGTTACTCACGCAGAAACTCAATAGTGTAGCCATCTGGTTGCGCAACAAATTTATCCTCGTCACCATTGCAATCCCATGCCTTATACAATGGGCGTTTATCCTGAGAGGTGAGCAGCTCATTATTACTCGAAAGAACACCTTTCCAATGGATCGAAAGACATCGCATTTCGTCGAGCAATCTGGAGTGATGAGGCGCAACGATGTATCGTAGTGCCTATACCATTACCAGATCTCTTACTCCTGTATCTTCCCGGTGCGCACATAGCTCATTATGCGTAACTTGGTGGACTCAGTAAAGTAGCGATGATATTCGACTTTGTCGTGATGGTCATCAGCGCTGTAGGTTTATTTAGGCAAGGACCCCTTCGATCTGCGCTGCAAGTTGTCGTTTTCAGACACGGACTCATTTACTTCATCGTGACGTTCGCCCTCAATTCATTGCCTGTGGTGAGTGATCATTCTATTGCAATTCCTGTCGGCTTACATGAGACTCGTCAGGCCTTCATATTTGCACCTGTCTCACGTAAATATAATCTCTTTTTGTATTTATGCGAGCTCTGACATACACTTTTTTTTCAGTCACGACTACCCTAGTCTCCACGTCGTCAGGTACGATGCAGGTAAAATGCTTATTACGCCCCTTCTAAATCGGAATCCTTTTAGCCACCTTTGCGACGTAAGGTTTTGCACCGAGTCTTCGTGTTATTGCTCACTTATGATTTCTCAGAGTCGTTGTTTCATGCCGTTTGGTAAGAGACCTGGTTCTCTTCGCTGAGGACGAAGAGAGAAGGTAGATTTCGTCCTCGCCATCCAAGGTTTTGTTCACGCTCACTTCGACTCCATTAGACGTGAACTCCTCCCCACAATGAGTGATGCGAATCAACAGCTTCCATTGGATGGCAGTGTCGCGACATCAGATCCACCCATCTTATCAACGTGAGCGAAAGTAACTGTTTACATAAAATTGATATACAAACCATAGGTCTTTCACTGTTTTAGACTTTTCTTCCATGCCGGAAAAGCTGCAAACTCTCGAGCTGCAGGAAGTGTTGCGACCACTTTGGATTTGGGTTTGACTACCGAAATAATTCCTGAACATTAGTCGTTGCCTTCGCGAATGACCTAAAAGGATGGGAATGGTGTCAAACCCATGATACCTGAGGTAGACCCAAAGTGGCGTTGCTGATGGGCTCGAGGCATTCACGATTCTCTCTAGTAGAAACAAACAACTCTTGCAGTAGGTCTCTAATCCAATGACCCAAATCTTATATAGTCTCGTAGAATAGAATGAGATGTTTCAAGCGAGTTTCCCTTCCTCTAAATTTCTCTTCCTCTCGTCTTGATCCCACCCGTCCAAGCCCGTGAAGGTGATCTTCATACCACCTCCAAAGAGATTCACCTGCAAGCCTGGTAAGAACGGCGCTCTTGCTCTCCAGCTATCGCCCCTGTGAGAAGAGAGTTATAGTTTTATAAAGCTAGAGTCTGAATGAACGAAGGACGTACGTTGCAGTACCATAGGTGTCACAGCGCTGGTTTACAACGCGAACGGAATTATCAGTGTTGCTCTTTGCGTCGTATATCCACAGGAGATTTCCTGTGTAAGCCTCGACCAATCCGTCCTTGTCCATCAATGGGTGCGATATTTTCATTTTTGATTGCGGTGCATCAATCGGCTTCTTGGGTGCCGAAACGATATCCACGTCGTTAAACAGTCGAAGAGCGATGAGATTTGATATGCCAGCGAGGTTTAGTGCAGGATCGGCCTTGAGGATGAACAGCGACTGCTCTTCCTCATCTTCAGAATCCGAACCCGAGTCTGAGTCGCTATCATCGTTCTCATCGGCATTGTTTTCCGCCATATCTACATCCTCCTCACCTAGACTCTCCTGCTCTGCTTTGCGCAATGCATCGCAGAACTTCGTCCATGCAGCGTCGTCGGAGTAGTCAGTCCGAAGAACGATACCGACACCCAGGTTGGTATCGTTTTCGTCCTTCTCATCCTCGATAGGCCCCAGTGCCGTCGAGATCCCCTCCTTATTTGAAGGGTCACCGGCGAATTTGGATAGACGCTGTCGTTCTTCAGTCGACAGAGCCCAAAACCCCTTACAAAGCGCCAATTTTCTCGCGCGTCTTCCGGAGGAAGCTGTACCTTCAGACTTTAGTTCCTGGAACTTTGTGATGTTCTCCTGTAATGTAAAATCATGGAATATCAACATGCCGTTAGCTACATGGGAGAGATCCGACTTGGATGAAACTCACTGACAGCGAGAAACGCCGAAAACGCTGAAAGACTGCTGTCCTGTTGCATTATACGTAACGATCTTCGTAGGACTCTAATGCCTATGCTATGATTCGACTGTCAATTTGATCCGATGGATTGCAGATGATCGTTAGAGTGCAAGGTCAAGCGAATTTTCCGGACACAAAATAGTATTTCGGTTACATAATCCAAGCCGGAAACACGCGAGAGGAAACGCAAACTACAAAAAAATCCGTCATGTTCCTCCCCACCTGAAAATAGTTTCACTGGAGAAATAGAGAAGCTGTAGTTGAAAGAGCGGCGATGGAGCACGTTTTCGAAGGACTCTGGAATTTTGCCTGTCCTCGTGAACAAGTCGCCGAGGTAACATGCTGGATGAAAGCGTTCCGGACGCCCCGCCGAGCACCCACCTGGTCCCACCTAGTCTTATAAAAAGCAAAGAAGTCATCACTTAGCTCTTTGCGCCAAAAGCTGCCCTTCCTTCCTTAATATCTTCTCGCCATGCCAATAAAAGGGGTCACTGGTTAGTTTTATTCTGAAAGATTTTGAAGGACTAACTTCATAGCGAAACAGGATCGGAGCTCACGCAAAGGGAATGGGCCTTTTCATTCTTCCTTGTCACGACTCTGTTCTTCACATGTAAGCGGCTACGTCCTGGTTGGTGTTTGTCGTCCCACTGACGTCCTTGAAGGGGGGTTCGCTTATGGGGTATGCGTACTCACCCGTCTTGACGATTTTGTTTCTGACAGTTCATTCAGCTCTTGGATGTCCTTAATTCCCACTTCCAGACTGTCTTCGGTATCAGCAAGCTGCAGAGTACGCTCTTGCAGCTCGCATACTTTGTGAGTTTCAAATTCTGATCTGTGGAGCAAGTGAATGAGCTGAAAGTAATGTATTAGGGAGCATACTTCCTCTGGTCGCCATGGGCTGGTGTGATTGTACGTGCATCCTTCCCATGGAAAGCCACGATGAGTCTCATCGATATTATGCGAGTGTAGATGAAGCGAGTGGGATACAAGGTTCGTCCCCAGAGATCAGCGGTTCCCCACACGAAGCAGCGTCTTGATCTTATGCACCACAGAAAGGAATCCATATGGGCCTGACCCTGTACTCGCTGGGAGCGATATTCTTTTGGCCGTCTGCGAAATTCGAAGCATACGGCGGATTCGTCGGGTGTACCTTTGTCATAGGTATGCATCTTCTTCATGATCGTTCCCGTTCTCAAAAGAATAATCGACCGGCCGCGTACAGGATGCGGGCTTTCCACTCTTGAGGTTGCTGCCAATTCGTACATCGCGGTCCTTGGATCTCCGAAGTATGCGGCGGCGCGTCTGAACTTCAGTCAAGGCTTTCAAGGTGTCGCGTCGTTCGCCGGTCCGCTGATTGCCAGCAGGTGGTTTTTCCGAGGGAAGAATGCCACAACTCTGGACACCGTACAATGGTGTGTGTCAAATTTGTGAAGACGATCGTGAACCATGTTCTTAGTAGGCTTTAGGGTCTATCTTGCCGTTGCAGGACTTGGAGTCGTGCTAAATATTCTATTTTAGTACGGAATAAGTCACATACGTTGGTCAGTGCTATAACTCACCCATGGCTTATAGCTTCTGCCACCTTCCCGAAATCTCTGAAGATGCCCTGACGCAAGAAATGCAAGAAAAGGGTCTTGACGATGATATCGGTCCCTTCTACAAGCAATACCGCTGTATCTTTGGATTTGTTGCGCAGATGTGTTATGTGTATGTTCTTCGCCAACTTTTCACCCCCTTCAAGCTTTTGATCTAATCATCGTTTTCAATATGAACAGGGGAGCCCAAGTCGGAGTTGCCGCTTTTGTAGTCAATTATCTCGTCGACCAAGGGCTGGGAATCTCACAGTCCAAGGCGAGTACTATGTTCTCTCTTTGCCAAGTTACTTTCACAATCGGCCGGTGAGTTTCGTCCATGAAGAAGAATCCTATAGACGGCACTTACTTTCGTCGCCAAAGTTTCGTCGGTGTCGTAATCCTCAAATGGGTGGATCCGGCATTATTGCTGTCTTTCTTCGCCTTAATGTGCTCGATCTCCTCCATTTGCGTTTCGCAATTCAGTGGATGGGTCGGCGTTGGGTTCCTTTATACATTATTCTTCTTTGAAAGCATATGCTATCCAGTACGTACTCACTTTTCATTCTTCTCATAGTGGGAAAGGGCTAATGTTATATGGTTATCAGTGCATATTTACGCTGGGCACGAAGAACCTTGGGAAACATACGAAGAAAGGTTCCGGTCTCATCGTAATGGTAGGCCTGCATTTCAACAATATTTTGTCAGTAAGGAAATTCAGAAGGCTAACTCGCGCACCATATATAGGGTGTCGGCGGGGGCGCTTGGTATTCACCCGCACAGGGCGGGCTCGCAGACAAGGCCGGGACGCGCCGCTCGTACCTCGTTCCGGCGTCGGGATACCTTGCAATGCTTGTGTATGCCGTGTACGTATTTCATGTCCCTTCTTCGCCCGCCGAGAAAGCTAATATGGCAGGAAACTCGTCACCATGTAATTTAGCGGACTAGTGATTGATCAGGCCGTGAAGGGCGGCTTCCGCTTCTACAACGTCGAGGAAGAAGAGGTGTTGCGCATTGCTATGTTATCAGCATCAGACGGGCTGGTGATGCTCGAGAGTGCGGCGAAACCGCCCTCTGCCGGGAAGAGTGCGAAGTCCGTTCGGAGGGAGGATGATGAAAGTGAGCAGGATCGCGACAGCGGAAGCATTGAAAAGCATGGCAGTATGGAGAAAGATTATCAGCCCCCGGAGTTGATCGAAGAAGTCAAGTAGTCTGGAGCTGTTGGATTCAATGCCAGGCAAGAGAGAGGGAGGTCAGCGTAGAAAATTTGAAGGGTGTACGAACAGCGGAGCTATCTTGGATCGGTGCTTTGGTACCCATCTTGTCGGCCGAATTCATTTTGCGTATATTTTGACAATCTATATTAACGCTTGGAACATGTCGTGTGTGTAGCGAAGCATGCAGAGCGTGACAGATGCGGATTATACAATTGATGTTCTCGAGCCCGCTAGCCGGTCTGCAACCTGTGTGCACAGGTCCGTCAAAACCAGCCACAAAAGCAAAAGTCACGATTTTACGCACAGTACGGATATATGGCAGCGAGAGGACATGTCCAATAACAGGCAGTTGCCTCAGGAATGTAAGGATGACAGGGAAGAAATCGCTGCAAAGAGGCAAGTGCAGAGATGAGGTTTTTGTGTTCGCCGAATCGCCTGCAAAGGCGAAAGTTGATTACGCACCCGAAGAGGTTCAGGAAGCCAAAGGTCTCTACGATCACTCCGAAGAAAGGCCATTTGAAGAAAACGAGGAGGATTCCACCCAAGAAGCAAACTGTCCCGCGTAACTTCTGCTTCCGCGCAAAGAAATAAAATGTCTTTTGAGGCCCGATGATGAGTGTAATGCCTGAGAGGAACAAGATCTACGGCACAGTCATTATCATCTGAGACATTTACTTCGAAGGAGATGCTCACATTTCCCAATGCTAGGAGGCTCCCGTCGAAAAAGAGGATGACGCCTAGCAACATGAACAGCGCGCCGAACGAAGTCAACGCGACGCCAATTTCTGTCAAACTTGTCAGCGACTTTCTGCATAGACATTCAGTTGCATTACTTTGAGCATCCGTGAGCCACATCGTAGATACGATATTATAGGGGAGGGAGGAAGAAGAGGGAGGAAATGAACGACCTCGAGGAGGAAACTTGCTCGTTGCTCAGTGACGTGTCGCGTGGCTTTGCTGCGCACTTCACCTCCGAACGCGTTGTGCGTGTCGATCAGTTGACCACGTCGCGTCGGCTCTGCTCCCAGAGACAGTGTCAAAGATGTCAGAAAGTAAGCGTATTGTTTTCGTTCTATTGCGATGCTGATAGCTATTTGAAATGTACTGTGTAATGATGAATTCCAATCGTCGGGTCTTTGGAGTTCTTTGGGTGTCCTCTACTCCCCTCCAGTTGCAAACTTTGCCACCCAAACGTCTACGTCCTCCTCCTCATCTCTCCTTCGGCCAGGCAGGGAGACCTCTTTCACGGTCTGTTCGTCTCTCAAGAAACCGATGAAGGATGTTTTTTGCCCGAGCCAATCAACCCTGCGAATCTTGTCGTCTCTATCTCCACTCATCTTCCTGCGCTCTTGTGCCCTCAACATCCTTGCCGAAAGCGAATGACTCTTGTTCCCCTTCGTGTTATCTGCCGCCATCCTCTTCGCAATCGCCCACTCGCCCTGCTCGACAGGCTCTTGGAGTCCCTCGTGTAATGCCTTCCAAACATCAGCGACACTCACGAACGAGTCTTTGCGACGCCCTCCCTTTCCCGTCCGTCCGCCATACCTTCGTCTAAAGCTGTAGTCGTCGCTGCCATCCTCGTCTACTGTAATATCTATCTCCCATGGAAAGTCTGTAGAGACGATGCGGAGCCTCTGCACGAAACTGGCGGTGGCGGCGTAACCGCGGAAGCGTTCATAAATGTCGGGTTGGATGCTTTCGCGCGGCCGCTTGCGAACGTCGTATATGATGGGAACGCCCAATGCAAGGATTGGATGCAACTCGGAATACTTCTTGGACTGCTTAATTCCGAAAATGGACACTGCGAACATACGGATAGGAAAGTCAGTAAAAGCTCCCTTCTCCGGATCGGATTGAATTGATAACTTACGTTGCCCGGGCCATTGATGTTTTTTGCGATTTCGGCTGGCATCGGGGATTGGAAACGCAGGATACGGCGCAATGGGCGCTCCGACAATATCGACATTTTGCAAGTACTGCCTGTCTATCGGCACTGTTGGATAGTAACACAGGATTTGCTGGCCCTGTATTTGAGATGGCGGTGGTGATGTGTGCGGCGACGAGCTTGAATAAGAGGACGAGGACGCGGCGAAGCTTCCGTTAGACTCGCTAGGGCTATGGTCGTGGTACGACGGCGACTGGGCGACCTGAGGATAATCGGGAACGGCGGGAACTGGGGGTGGAAGCAAGAGAGGTCCTTCCAGAAGCGTCCAGGAGTTGGCGGATCCGGACATATAGCTGAGGGAGCCATTCTCTGGGTCGCTCATCGGCATAGCGGCTCTGGCCACAGAGCGAACACTTAAGATGTACTAAGCAAGGTTTGCCCTTCAAAGGCTGAACTTATAGCTGAAATGCGAGCTCATTTTTTCAGAAGAAAACTCATCCGCAGTGCTTCGCGCCGGACAACTCGTAGAGGAGGATGCTGTGATGTGCAGATCGCTGGCGGTCTGCGGACGTGTTGGTGGGCATAACGAGGGCAACATTGTCTCCTGCAGTCTTCCCCCAACCCCCCTCCCTGCCCCCCTCTACCTAACGTAAAGGGCGATACAAAATATCGGCACACTCCGACGTACTCCTCGTTTTCCGGTCACACTTGTGGTGACGAATCCGGGGCGGCAGTCTTAACATCGTCGCGCGCGCCCGCACTGTCATCCAAAGATACATACGAATACACCCGTCCTTGGAATACGCCGCGGGTCGAATCTCTCTGCGAGGAGGGCCCCGATGGACATTGCCGCCAGCTGCGAGGAAAACAGACGGGGTCGGATTCGTCCGAGCCCCACGGCGACCCCCTCGCACCGCTAATATGCAGTATTTCCGCTGATACCCGGGGGACCTCGAGAAGGACACCAGAACCAAGGAGACTGTGTAGAGGGCCGCACGTCTTCGAGAACTCGGCGAGGAAGAGAAGACGAGCGACGGGGAATGGACACATACACGTGTTGCGCGTACTGCGCCGAGTCCGAACGTCCCCGTCTTGCGGGTCACTTTCTGGAGAAGGTTTTTTGACAGGGCAGCCGAATTTGGTGGACTTTCGCTTGGATGCTTGTATTAGTATCGATTGCGATGGTCCATGGGATGCCCGTCCTGCCCGTCCTCTGTAACAGTCAACTACCAAATCAACAAGCAATGAGGTCATTCGCTGGTCTACCAGCCAGGGGTACCCAGGCACGAAAAGTAGACAAGTGTGACAGATGGCTGTCCTCTCCGCAAATTAAGATACTCGGGAGGCGAATGCATGTGGGTTCGACTTTGAATTCGGAGCCTTTGTACTAAAAGTATCGTCGACAGGCTTCTCGCTAAAGTGTTTGAGGTTGGGTGGGCAGTCATCACTGACCAAGGCACGGGTGATGTGCACCTGATCATCAGGGGGAAGGAGGTATGATCTCTCTTTTTTGATACGTTTGCTGGGTTTCGTGGATCCGCAGCGGATGAAAACAAAGAAAACGCCCCATTGAATGGGCTCTATGGAACAACAACGAATAGGAGGCACCTTGAGCCTGCATGGGCTATTGGACACGACCGCGGCGGCGGGGCGACCTCCTGATCTTGGGATTCATAGTGATTATCGGACAGAATGCTGCGACAAAGGTACGTAACTTGATTAGACTGTCGCTCTCAAGTAACTTCGATCAGCGTGCCACACCATGGGGCGAACAAGCGCAATCTCTCGACGGCGGTGATCGAGTAATCAAGCACATGCTCCTGCGTGCAATTGTTCTTTGTTGCGACAAACCCCTCCGATTTCTCCGCTCGATCAAGCAACGTGAGGGGGGAGAAGTTCTTCCAGGACCGTGTTGATTCGAACAGAGAGAGCGGCCTCTGATCGTCGTTTACGGGTGAGCATGAGGGAGCATGTGCACCCAGCGCTCACTTCGGAAGCAAAAGTAGGTCACCTCTTTGTGACAATTAACCCCAGGAACAGATTAGGTTTAAACTTTTGTGCAAGCATTGCCTCTGAAGGGTCCCCCTAAAGCCGGCTGACATCGGGCCGATCCGGCGAGGCGCTGCGAAGACTGAGAAGCGGTTCGGCTAATCCGGGTAAGGAAATGCCGAGCCGAGTGTACGGAGAAGGCGGCCCGTGCGGTGCAGTTCTCATCGAATGCAGACAAGAGGCCTGAGCGAGGCGTGTTTCCCGTGCGAGCGTTCCTCGTAGCCCGAGCTCGAGGCGGTCAGAAGATGCATTCCTCGCCCGGCGGATGTGGCGCAAGTACACTGCAGCAAACAAAAAGGTGACCGGCGAGGAGGCAACCATCACATCATCGTCAGGTCACAAGAGGGCAACGTACAGCTCGTCACCCTCCTCGCCGCATCTTCTCACCACCAGTGCAGAGCGTAAAAAATTTCAGACATCGCGCACTTTGTCGTACATTGGGGGGGGGGGGGGGGGCAGAAGAAGCGCTTCCGAGAGATCTGGCAAGTGGCAAGTGGCAGGCAACGCAGAGATGCACATCAAGGTGATAGGATCTGTTACCGAGTCGTGCTCTTGTCCGCGCCCCCTCCCCCGGCTGGTCTTCCAGGCTCTTCCAACTCCCTGTCCGCTGACAGGCTGCTGCGTCAGTGTCCTTCCTCCCCCCGAGCACTGCGCCACCTACCGCAGGTGAGATCTGCGGACGGGAAGCGGAAGGTGAGTCTGGCTCCAAGTCGCTCGCTATTGCGGAAAACGTTTTCCGACGGGCGAACGATTCGTCCTCCTCCGCATCAACGCGGAGTGGCAAATACAACGCTCGAATTGAAGGCGCGTTGCACGAACACAAAACGTTGTGATACAGTGTTCGTCCCGTACTGCGCACACCGTCATTTAAAATCAATTTATCAGACTTTCCTCTGCGGTTCCGCAGTCCGTTGGCGCCAGTCCGAGCAGAAGATGCGGAACAAGAGGGAAATCGAGAAGCTGGGAAATCGCCGCATCGAAATTAAACAAAGAGGCGTCTACGCTACCACACTCTCCTCGTCAGGGTCGGCTGATGTGATGACGATCAAGACCTGCTGAGGATACGGCTGCGAACGTTTGCCCAGATACGAACGAGGATCCTGGTAAACGGCTGCAAACGTTAGCAATGATGAAGAAGCCACATCTAACACGCCGTGGCCTCGTGCCCTTCTGGTCCAAACTTCAGGTTCCTCAGGAATCGCGGTTCGAGAACCACCGTCGCCCACATCATCAAACAACTTTTCATCGTCGTCGGTGTTGTTCGCTTGCTTTCTCAGCGAGCGGCTGCGGAGAGCGAACTCCGCGGTATGTACGGCTCTTCCTGATCACGAAAGCTACGTTTATGGTTATCTTAAAGATCTTGAATGCTACGTTTATGGCTATCTTAAAATCCTGAATGTACCTGAAGATTGCCTCAATTGTAACATCAGGCGCACCGCCGGTCAGCTTGAGAGGCTGTTACGATTGAACGAATACGGCGATTTCGTCGAATTCCTTGCAAAGACAGCATTGACGCATACAAGAACTCACGTTATGCGGTGCCCCCAAGGACAAACGTGACCTGAGAGCCCCGACAAAGAATCCTGTGACGCACTGCAACCGAGCACATTTTACAAGGCGGACCCGCGGCTATTTTATTGGCGACTTCCCACTTATCATCTCGAATGAGAGAGAGATACGAACATAGCTACATTGCTTAAAGTAAGGCTACTAGGTGTCAATGCACATATTGAATACATGCAGCGAAAGAATGCTGAGTTGGCGTGGTAGTGGAGTACAATGCATGATGAGTGAGTTGATGTAAAGCAAAGTGAATACTATATACTACAAGAAGAAAGAGGAGTAAGAGTAAGAATCTTGTGCAAGTTATAAACAAGGAGCACAAAAGACATATAATGGGAGAGGGGAACGAGGGAGGTAGATAAGCGCCATCCAGCAAGAATGGGAGAGTGATTTCAGAACAAGGCGGAAGAAAGTACAACATGTGGAAAGCTCGCGCGAAGCGTTACGATCCACCACAGCACGAAAGAGACGAAAGACAGATGAAAGATCTATGAAATCCAAGTGGAAGAAAGAGCTCTTGGTAGATAAGTCGACGTCGAAAAGAACAGAGTGCCCGACACGGAGGGGTGATGGGGCCTCAATTCCGAACCCGCGGATATAATCCCGGAAAGGGACTGCGTGTCGTAATTGGGAGCCAAATTTGGACAACCTGCAGCGGGGACCGTCCAGTGTTCCCGCCAGAGGGCAGCGAGCCCCCGAACGTCGCGCCCAGGGTTCCGCTAGCGATGTGACCCCAAGTCCGATAGAAAGCATTGAACCGTCGTTATGAAGTAGCGGGCGCTATGTCCCGGGAGAGGAAGGTGTGTGGGGTTGTGAGCTGATACGTCGTGGTGAGGTGGTGGCATCATCGTGTAGAGCGAGTGCTGCGGACGAAGAGCGAGGGCGGGGGGACGGCGTCTGTGGCGGCGAGAGCGAAGCACTCCCCCTGCTGGAGCTTCTCGACTCGTCACGCTTTGGGGATGGTGGGATTTCGGTGAGGGAGGATGTGGACGAAAGAGGGCGGGAGCGGACAGGCGCATCCGGAGCGGCACTTCGTGTCGAGTCACGCCGAGATGGAGGCATCGACGACGACGACGACGACGAGCCTGCCTGCGGGATGGGCGGTGTAGCAGGAGCTGTAAGGCAAAGATGGGTGAACTGCCGTAGCATAGGATAGCAGTGGGCAAGTACATACTTGTGGTACCTGCGCCTTCGCCATTCAAGAGAAGATGTAACGCCCCGCCGTCTGCCACGAACCGCCTGTCGTCGAGAGGAGTCGTGGTAGTGGGCGGATAAGGATGATATGCACTAGCAGCGCTGCGTCGTCGATGATGAGTGGGGACGACGGGGAGGGGGATGGTCATTCGACGAGCCAGGGGAGGCGGTGTGCGCCCAGTCGGCTGTGCACGATGGGATGAGGGGGTTGAAGAGCGCGCCATGGTCCGTTGGAAGCAAGAGAGAGGAAGGGACTACAGTGCGGCGGACGTCGTGGAGGGAGGAAGAGAGATGCGGTCGGTTGAGGGTGGGGGGTGGACGGAGGTGGTGGATCGAGAGAGAGAAGAGACGCGAGCTAAATAGCAGGATTGTCGGAGGCTGTGTTAGCACGGCGCATGCCGAGATTGAATATATTTTTCCTTATTTTCTAAGCTTCGAATCTTATCTAAGAAATCGCGATGGCTGCCACTTGACCGCCTTTCTCTCGCTGCGTTGCCTCCAGCCATTTTACAATCCTTTTCGCCAGTTGTTCTCGCGATATTTGCGACGACGCTTCGTGTTTGCATGCCATTCAACACCTCGACCTCGAAACTGAAACGGTCAAATAAATCTGTCCAGTTCAAAACAACGTGCTGGTGGGTGCATATTCGGATTGGCAGTTCCGTAGTTCTGGGCGCACCTCGCATTCAACCCATAAGATGGTAAGTTTCATTGGTGTTCGTCCTTTGGCACTTGATCTCTTTCCTCCGTCTTTCGTTTCAGAATCTTGCAGCTTTTTGCTCCTCATGCACAAGTACGTCCTGTTCGTGTAATCCAATTCGCGTTAGCGCGTTTCCCTGATGTCTGGCACTACGGAAGTGTGGCGTAATTCTTCGGCGTCAGCAATAAACGCAATTGCCCCTCGCGATGTCACGACTGTGCATTCGCAAATCTATTTCTCGGAGGACGGCTACCGAAACTTTGATCACGGAGACGTCGCGCCCTATTTGGAGGACTGATCTTCCACTCGCCCTTTCGCCGCACGCGCATTCACCTGCGTACGAAGACCAGCTTTGTGCCTCGCCAATTTTGTCTTTCGTCATCAATGCGGGTCCTTCTTTTGCATCTTCTCTCCTGGGCGCACCGAGGTGCCCCGACATTGCGTTCAAGAGCCCCTATACATTGATTACGCGATATACGGATTCGGTATTTATTTCTAGCCACTAAAATTGCCCAGAACGGTGTTTCGGTGGGCACTCGGCTCGCAAGCCAATGAAGAGACGGGATCGTTAAGCCCCAGATTTCATGCCTCGGTCCTCCGAAAGTCCAAGAAACTCCAAAAGCTGCTCGGCGGAGCTACAAGTCACTCGACGTCTCTCGAGCTCAATATTGCTCAATGCCCACCTAAGAAGTCTGCTGTATTTTTGCATATTTGGACATTGATCGCCATCACTTGTCTTTCTAGGATCGTGTGCTCCTTCACAGGCTTTCTAGCTGTGCGCCCTTTAGGTAACCACGAGCTCCGTGATGGAAAGGGACTCGAAATTGTCAAATGCACCCCGAAACGAAAGTTACAAGCTAGCGTGTAAGTACCTATAATCTTAAATCGACCATGGGAGTGGACTGAATTTCCCATCCACGGAATCGCATGCGATCAAGCACCCTTCTCACACGGGGGGACCAGCGAAGAAATAGGATGCAGTACTATTTTTTTACACGAGGATCCGGATACCGCCTTTAAACCAGGAAATGGTGAGCAGCATACCCTAGCTTCCGTTGCACTGCCTGATCGTAAACTTATCTCTGGAATAGTTTTATTCAATGTGCGTGACAAATCCTAATACAAGTCCCTTGCCGAGATGGCACACAATTGAATTGATTGAATTGATTGCAGAGCGGCCCAATGCGGCGTCATAAGTGTAAACGCATACACCGTGCTCTGGGTCGACTTAAAATCTGGAACGAAAGGTGTCACTGGGGCGAACTGAATCGTAGATTGCGGCTGCAGTTGCCGACGCACCCCACCGTTGCAGGTACGCAAAGCGTTCAAAGGCTACAAATGTATTCCTCTGATGACACCAATGACACGCCACTGTATAATCAGCTGATGGTCTTACGACTTTCCGAAGATCATACGTTCCCTGCACTATTATGACGAGGTCAGCTTCAATCACCGATACCACAATGATCTTGGGTTTCGCGTCGTATACATATTATTGCCATCGCTCGCCTTCTCTTTCCCTGCAGGTCTCACAAGAGCGACTCCGCGCCCGCACAGCTGCAATGCGGGGGGGCATTTCTAATATAGAATTAGATCAAAGGGCATTACAGAGAATGCTTCCGTCCGTGAATTGACATCTTCATCATAAGCAGAATCCTTGGGTGAGTCCACCTCAGCGTAATTGACCACTGGGAGGGTTCCTATGAGGTTGATCACATGCCCGTACGTTCCACTATCCATCACATTCAAAGTTCACGATTCTGCGATAATCATAACACGAACACGAGGCGTTGGCGAAATTCAGGCGAAAGATTATTGTCAATCATTGCGGCGTATCGGTCCGCTGTCAAGGCTCCTGACTGTTTTGAAATTTAGACGTATCCTTTCCGCTGACGTGTGCTGATGATTCTCCACGTCGGAACGCCCTCCCGAGTCCGCTCGACCTGCCAGTGAGGCTGTGGGCACTTGCATCTCTGACAGCTGTTTGCAAACGCCACCCGGGCCCACTGCTCTTCTCCGTCTTCTCGCACGTACATCTGTGCAACGTGCCCCAGCGCCAGATCTAACGTGCAGCTCGCAGGCGCAATCTCCCGCCGTTACGTTTTCTGTCAACTTGCCAACTGTTATCCACATGGATATGCCACCTGCGATCTTGGCGAAATCGGCATTCGTTGTCTTTGCGGGTTACGCCTCTTTGACTAATTGGCGTATCTGTTTACTAATCTTGCGCTTGTCCGGTGCGCTGAGCGCCTCGGTAGATCTCTGCTGGGAATCATCAAGAAAAGCTTGGAGCTTCTTATGAATCGTCTCGATCTCATCAGAGATCGACAAAGTCGTCGGGGAAGCAAGTTATCGACATGCTCTAGATCGCAGCCGTAAATATTATTATTATTTTTTCCGCCAAGAGCATTATCTGATCGTTGGGAGACGGTCTGCGAGTGCGACACCCCGCGCAGCTCACCACACGCTTGGAGAAATTTTGTGTGAGTCGGTGTGTCCTTGTGGTGGCCGAGCGCGCGGCGATCTCATACAAAGCGCACCTCGCTTGGCGCAGCCGAGCACAGCATGCGCGTGTATCGACGTCGATCATCTTGGTTCGATCAATTTCAATTGTCTGTCGTCGGCGGGGCGGGGTATTCATCTATTTCAGAGAGTGGATCTCGTTCTTATTGGAAAACGATGGTCACGCTGAGGTGTGGGGATGGGGAACGATGTGCGCGTGTAAGCTAGGCCTCTTCGAACATGTGTATGGGACCCTCGGGTGAAACATCTTTTAAAAAAAGAATCTTTCTTTTCTATTTTAAATTGTGAATACCCAGCGATTTGCCAGTTCATTCACATAAGCACACTGCATCTCTTATTTTAAGGCATTTGCGTTTTCGATAGCGCATACAGCCGGCTTCAGAGACAAGGACATATGCATGCCGAACGATATATGAAAGCCTTTTCAAGAAACTGGCGATCGCAGAATGCACATCGTACATTAGCGCCAAATGGACCGCGGCACTCAGTATGAGAGAATCTGCCGTTAACGACGGAATGGGTGGCGGGACAGTCACATAATGATACAAATTGCATAGATCGCGCCGTACGTGACATTGCGCATATTGATACTACTGGCCGCCGATTGATGAACAGCAAATGATAACTAAAAACAATCGACCACCGAACTTCTTGAGCATATCTGTACCTTCCTACCGGTTCTTCCGTATTGCCTCACGTCCAAACTGCGAACAGTCGAAATCGGCCCGGGAACCATGGTCGAACGTATCGCCTCAATGAAAGTAAGGGGAGGCATATGCTGCCACGACGAGCCACGCCTCATCAAGCGCCTTGACAACGTCCTCCGCTACATAACCCAATTAGCATGCGTGTCTATGCGCTCCTGATGATGAATGTAGCCACTCACGAAGTGGGCCCTTCTCAAGATCGATCAAGTTCTAAGGAAGGTGCGGTGTACGTGTAAGAATCATTGGAGACGACTTCGAATGTGATTCAGTTACCTGTTCGATGTGCTTCAAGCTGGACGCTCCGATGAGCACGGCGTCGCCAAATTCGCGCTTCATAAGGCTGTGGTGCGAGACCCATCGCAGGGCCACTTCTGACATCGTCAAGCCCGCCTTGTCGGCCGCATCTTTGATGATGTCAAGAGCCTTGAAATAATGCTCGTTCCAATACCTTTCGCAACACGTCATCAACACGTTGACAACACGATGTCGTAGTACAAGTAAGCTCACCTCTTCCGGTAGCTCTGGCGCAGATTAAATTGATCAATGGTTGAAGGTCTCGTGCAACCCGTGATAACTTACCTGTCCCTGGAACCTCTTCGGGTCGAAGCGAGAACCTTCTTCGACCGCTTCGGTGTTCGCATTGTACCTTCCGGTGAAGAACCCGCCCCCGACTTGAAATTTCAAATGAGGTTCAGAAAAGATCGGTATCCCACAGCATCACTCACGAGGGTTAAACTCATAGAAGCTTATTCCAAATTTGCGGAGGCAAGGGAACAGCTCAGGTTCAACATTCCTAGTGTCAGAGATTGTTCATTATGAGTGCACGATGGAAAAGATAAACCCGATATAAAACATACCTGTGGATGGCATTGTAGAGCCCTTGGTAGACAGTCGGTTGGATGTACCCATTGGAGCGGCAGATACCAACGATTTCCGCAACTTCCCAACTTTGGTATGCCATAAGTATACGTACGGAGAAGCGAACGTCAAGTACGTACGACATATAGTTGCTAATTCCGAAGCGGTCGAAATATCTGAGCATGCACCCATTAATATTGGAATACATGAATAGAATGTACCACGCAACGTACCCTTCTTTGTGCAAATCGTTGATTGCTTTCATAGTCACTTCATATGGGACCGTCCGGTCTGGACCGTGGAGGTACCACATGTCGAGTTTCCTGATGATTGATTGTAGTCAAATCAGAGAGTCGATGGCAAAGAATCACAATCCCCTTACTTCGTATTTAAAGCCTTCAAAGACTGTTCGAGGAACTTCCTCAGGTCCTCCGGACTGTGAGAGATGTTGATAACACCGGGAACACGAGCCTTTCGATTAATTAGCAACACCACTTAAATTGTTTCCAGGTCTATGGCCTTGGACTCACCGGGTAAAGCTTCGTTTCCATGCGCAATCCACGTTCTTGCCAATTAATCTTACCCAGATATTCCTCGCTCGTTCCTCCGCAATAAACTCGGGCCGTGTCGACCTAAATTCTCACTGAATTGAAATTTCTCACTTATTCGTGAACGCATGCAAACCTCAGTATGACCGTGGGCCTGAAACACGTCCAGTATCTTCTCGACGTCTTTCAGATCGTGAACTCGACTGCCGTCTTTATCGGCCGCTCCGAATGTCATAGCTCCCTATTTACCACTGTCAGCAGACTGGAGAAATTAGAGTGAATATGTGATTTACCATGACCACGTTCAAAGCGCTTTTCTGCGACATGGCTAGCACTGTAGTATGCTTGAGAAGAATGTATAGATGGAGAGAATGTTTTGGTTAACGAGCTCATGCCCACTTCCGCCATTTATATAGCAGCTAAACGGCACGCCGTCCGCTCGGCATGAGATGCGTGGCGCATTCCCTCTGACCTCATTCTTGTTGATGTAATCCGTGGTCGCCCGATTTACGCAGCGAACACATTGAACATGTTCCGCGCACAGCAAAGCCACGAACCACGCGTCGATCACGCCGATCGTAATACCCTGAAAGCTAATTAGTTTGCTAGTCATATCCTCTTTGGAAATGGCACAACCGAATAATGGCTGGAAAGCACGGAAGTCTCATGAAAGCGAAGAAAAGGAATGGATCTCACAGGTATATTTTAGGCGTGCATTCCGCGCATGTCAGGTGCTCGTTCTCCGTTAGTCGCGACAGAATTGAGTACTGATATTATCTTTGTTATGATGACGTGAAGATTGAGCCCGGATGTGACAATACTCTCGGCTGCGCTTCGTAAAAGATGTCTCATAATGCGAGATTATTCCGTCTGGGGGCGGACTTGTACGAGTCCGTTTCAGACTTCACTAGGATCCCGAACGCTCCCAATCTTTCGACCTTACAAATTGCGCGATCAGTGGAAGTAGGCGACGGCGTGCGGTGCGACCACGAGCCAGGCATCATCGAGGGCCTTCACAACTTCGCTCGCTGCACAAATTTTGAGACTGACCCGCGGATGAGATAGAAACATACTCACGAAGTGGTCCCTGTTCGAGATCAACCAAGTTCTACATCATAAGCGGTCAGCATAAATCTTTAATCCTTGAAATTTATAGGCACTTCGATGTACCTGCTCTATATGACCCAATGCAGATGCCCCTATGAGCACTGAGTCCCCGTTTTCGCGCCTCATGGAGCTATGGTGACAGATCCAACGCAGAGCGACCTCCTGCATGGTGAGTCCAGCTTCATCCGCGGCATCTTGAATTATTTGAAGCGCCTTGAAGTAATGCTCGTTCCAGTACCTTTGGAAGAAATGAACGAAGTGAAATTAAAATCTAAATAAGCTATCCATGCGTCTTACCGTCTCCTGTAACTCTGAAATAGTTTGTGCATCAACGAACGACACCGATTCGGTACCCAACGAGTTGTTTGCTCACCTTTCCCTGTGCTCTGTTTGGATCAAAGCGAGATCCATCCTCCACTCCTTCGGCATCGGGATTGTGCTTCGTTGTGAAGAATCCTCCGGCCACTTTGAACATGCCGGTGAGTAACCAGGCAAATATCTACATATACAATTGAAAGCGCGTGAGAACAAGAGACAAAGGACCCTTCACAAAGGGACATTCTCATTGGTCGAACGGTGCTTGCGCGCTTTCGGAGCTCACCGGCTCACCGGTTCAGTCTCAAGCCGGTCGCGAGTTTGCGCCCAAGCTCACTGGAAGCTCGGCGAGGCTCGATTACGAGCGAAATATTATATCGAGCTGTTCGTGCAAGAAAGCTCGCTCACTGGAAGCTCGGCAAGGCACATTAGCGATGCTCACTCACTGGCACGGGAGCTCGGCTCGACTTACATGTACTTGCATTTGCAAGCTTACAGATGAAGTACGGCATGGAAATCATTGTATTTTGTCCAAAAGATTCTCGAAGCTGAGCGCTGAGCGCTGTACCTCGGGGAGCTGGATTCTCTGATTGAAATTTTGTACTTGCACTGAAACCGCACGGGCACAATTATCAGTGCTCAGTCAATCCGTGCCAACGGCACGGGCTCATTCTAGTGATACTGATACGATATCACACACAAGGACTAAAGCCATAAAAGCTGATTCCGAATTTGCGCAAGCACGGGAACAGTTCACCCTCGACGTTTCTGCAAAGGTCAATCATGAGTTCACCGGCGACCATTCGGGTACCACAACTCGACGTCACCTGTGTATAGCATTATAGATCCCCTGATACTACACCGTCGGCTGAATGTAGCCATTGGCATTGCAGATTCCAACAATTTCTGCGACCTCCCAACTATTCGACTATCAGTAAGCAGGACCGACGAGGGTTTGATTGCCTTACGACATATAGTTGCTGATACCAAAGCGATCAAAATAGCTTAACAGATACATCAGTCAATGTCACTTGGACAATACATTCTGAACGAACCCGTCATTGTGAAGGTCATTGACAGCCTTAAGGGTAACCTCATAGGGGACAGAACGGTCTGGACCATGAAGATACCATATGTCGACTTTTCTGAAATTCAGATATAGATCAATGTGCAGCGGAACTAAGTCACATACTTACTCGGTATTCAAAGCGGAGAGTGACCTCATAAGGTGGGTTTTGAGGTCCTGTGCGTCGAAGATTAGACTATGACAAATCATTCACTGATCGAAGTGCATACCTGAGGATTATGCGTAATGTATTCGACACCTGGAATAGTACCCTATGCTTCGCATCAGCAAAGGGTGGGACAAAGAGAGTCAAACCATACTTTTAAAGGGTACAACTTGGTTCCCATCTTTAACCCTCGTTTTTGCCAGTTGACCTTGCCCAAGTATTCTTCGCTAGAACCACCACAATAGATGCGAGCCGTATCGATCTAATTGAGATGGCATTCAGTTCCGGTATCTCAAAGGAGAGTAAAGCATGAAAAGGGTACCTCAGCGTGACCATGTGCCTGGAACACGTCAAGTACCTTGTCGACGTCTTTCAAATCGTGGATCCGCGCACATTCTGTACCTTCCTCTCCAAACGTCATCGCACCCTGTGATTGAGTTAGGTCTCCTAATCATGGGTCGAGAATTCGGGAACTCACCATTACAACGTTGAGAGCACTCTTCGGCGACGGCGACATCTCAAATCAACTCTGTATGTAAAACTCAGATAAATCTGGTTACCGAACTGTTTGACCAAGCCATTGAAGTCGCAGATTTATACGCTGAAACAGAGAAAGCAATTGCGCGTTCTCCCACGGGAAACTAAGGAGACCCTCGTAATTCCGTCCTTATACGGGCTCGGAGAGCATCGGTCTAAGCGCCAATTATATCTCAGAATGCCGGGCGCACGAGTCCATGTGTAGGTGACGGTGCATTCCAATTTATCCAAACTTCGTTTTGCCATCTGATATACAATACTCTTGATTTCTCTTCTTTCTGGCTCTGTATTCATCAATTGAAGGGACGGAAATACTTAGTCGCGTATGGAGCGACGACCAGCCAGGCATCATCCAGCACCTTGACGACCTCGTCGGCTGTGCGAAGAGTCAGGAATGTTATGGAAGGAAGACAAACATCTTACGAAGTGGTCCCTTCTCTAGGTCGATCATGTTCTACACCTTTCAATCAGACAGAGTAGGATTTCCAACATGGACACATACCTGCGCGATGTGATTCAAGCTCGAAGCACCGATAAGAACGGAGTCGCCCGCCTCACGCTTCATCAAGCTGTGGTGGGAGATCCAACGCAGCGCGACCTCCGCCATTGTCAGGCCGGCTTTATCCGCTGCTGCTTTGATGATTTCCAGCGCCTTGAAGTAATGCTCGTTCCAGTATCTGGGAAGAACTCAAAGATACGTCATTAGAATGGAAAGAGTAACGGCAATACCGTCTCCGATAATTCTATTAAAGAAGTTGATCGGCGAGCTCGAAGACAATAAGATCCATAACGTACAGCTCCTTGTTGTCGATTCGGGTCGAAGCGAGAGCCAGCTTCGACAGCGCCTTCTGCATCGGAGTATCGGCCTGTGAAGAACCCACCACCAACTGGGTAGTCACAAAAGGTCAGTAAAAGCGCTATGAGAACATCCATAACTTACGCGGGTTAAATTCATAGAAGCTGATACCGAACTTCCGGAGGCACGGGAAGAGCTCAGGTTCGACATTTCTTGCAGATTTGAGGGATCAGCGATGCTGCACCTGTATAGTAGGATGAAGGCTATACCTATGAATTGCATTGTAAATCCCTTGATATGCGCTGGGCTGGATATAGCCATTGGTTCGACATATGCTGACTATTTCTGCGACCTCCCACCTAACGGCCGTTGTAAATGAGTGAAGTCCTCAAGAAACGGGGTCCACATACGCTGCATAGTTGCTAATCCCGAAGCGGTTAAAATACCTAACACGGAGAATCCATATATGAAGCGTTTTCCTCGACGAGCTATGACTTTACCCTTCTTTGTATAATTCATTTACCGCTTTCATAGTGACTTCATACGGTACGGTTCGGTCGGGTGCATGGAGGTACCACATGTCGATTTTTCTACGGAAAGGCGATGAGGTCTGCGGCCGCGGCGGTGGACCCGATAACTCCTCACTCAGCGTTTAAAGCCTTCAAAGATCTCATCAGAAACTTCCTCAAGTCCTGGGTTGTTTATAAGCAAAGCGATCACGAGATGGGCAGTGTACTGAAGAGCACCTCTGGACTATGCGAAATGGGCTCCTTCCCTGGAACCGGTCCAGCAGCCTACAAACACGCCTTGAACACGTTTTCTCTTTATCAAGATGTCAGAAATGCATGACGCACAATATTGGGCGCCAATTTGGTTTCCATGACCAATCCCCTCTTTTGCCAATTAATCTTTCCGAGATATTCTTCGCTCGTTCCCGAGCAGTACGTCCGCGCCGTGTCTACCTGTGAGTAACCCAGCCCCGTTCATGTTTAGAGGAGGTCACCTGTAAGGGTAAGATGACGGAGATCACCTCATTGTGGCCATGTGCTTGAAAAACGTCAAGTATCTTCTCCACATCTTTCAGGTCGTGAACTCGTGCGCCCTCCTTGCCCACCTCGCCGAACGTCATGGCACCCTGTGGGTATCAAGCATGGGTAAACCCGCCCAGTAATTTCAGGAGATGAAACACGGACCATCACGACGTTCAGTATACTCTTCTGGACTCCTTGGGCTGTCATGGCTGTAGCTATCAAAGAACCGTTTGCAGGTTTATAACGTGAGTATGCGAAGTGTAGGAAGTGGAGTTCGTAGCCTCATCCCGGCGAACTGCTTCACACGAACGGCTCACGAGGCTTGACCTTAACGCAGCAATTCGATGAGCTTGTGGTTGACAGCGATCAAAGGTTAGATTCGAAGTCGTTCGCCCAATTGTTTGAGCGACTTGTAAGTTAGCTTGGATGCTTCAACATCATCCGATTCATCGCGACTTGGCCACGACGATGAAGCTTTCGGATATCGCCGAAGCAACTGAACGGCAAGAGCCGGTGCTCCTCCGAGTCCATCCTCCGCACAACGATGTTTATCCGTTCCTTGCTTCCACCACCACGCACAGCGACTTTACGTGACAAACTTTATCTTACAAGACGACGGAGATCAATGCGCTCACAGAATGGACGCGGCAATGCGCGGTGTGGGCTCCTGGTGGTTTTTTTTCTGTGGAAGGATTCTCACCAAATCCTGGATTGACGCAGGAGGATTCGGTTGGCGAAGGTCGGGGACGTCAAAGGAACGCTTTCCCTAGACTACTACATGGATATGGGATCCAGGTCGAAGACAGATGAAAGGCCTGAGCTATTTCCTCCCCGACCTGCTGGATTGGTGGTGCTCGTTTGCACGGCCTTCGCCCGGTTCGCCGCACTCTGATGAAGTGAGTTTTGACATCTTCGAGTGAAACAGATGGTTTTTGCTAAATAACTCTGTTGTCTCCTCTTTGGAAATATTGGAACCATCGCAGTCTCAGTGGCCTCATTTCACCGTGGATCTTGACGTCGTCTAACGGGATCAAGTTGTTAGGAAGGGCGGATAATCCGAACAACCTTTCAAGGGAGGAAGAAAATCAACATCACCCGCACAATACTTCATTTAAAAATCTTACGGCACGCACAGTACTTCCTTGACGCGCTGAAATTCCATGCATCTGGGAAGTATTTGGGAGATATCCTCAGGAAATTTATCCCCAACACGGACGTTAGTGGTCCTAACTCACCGAAGGTCAACCCCTCTTGCATCATTTCTCGGAACATCCCACGGCGTTGGTGTAGGAAATCCTTCAACAGACGCTTTGTTACTGATTTTCATCCTCTCTCATGAAAGGAGTGTTCCTAAAAGGTACGCAGCATCAACTGCCGTAATGTACTCGCAGATTCTTATTGTAACAGACTAGCTATCGTAAGTTTCGCACCGAAGCTTCATGATTATGAAATGAACATCTTCAGCAGTCCCTCCGACGTGATAGCTATCTCTGTTGAGAGTCAATGATCGTACTGCGTGCGGCGACATGGCATCGGCCGAAATTGAGTACGAAAATCAAAAACTGTAGTGGCATGTAATGGGACCCTTGAGTTTCCCTTCTGTATGTTGTGTTTCGTCCTTTTCTCCCAGGTGCAGCGATTGACGTTATTGTTTTTCAGGACGAGGCGAGCTTTGATGCGTATGGGACTGCGTCGAGCGCCTTTCTTGAGCGCTTGACCTCCACGTGCGCCATGGACCTTTTTGCAGGGGCATCTCCCCTTTCCCACCAAAATCATGTCGATTTCGGTTCTTGGAGAAGTTGACCATCATGGTTGCGAAGACGTATTTCCCCTTCTCTTCATATCGACACAACCTCAATCACATCGGTTGGTCTTTCACGACAGATTCAGCATGTGTTTGCGAACGATCGTCATGAATTTGGTTCAGCAGTTCATGTTCAAACCGTTTCTTTGTCCATCAAGACATTCGAACATCGGGTTCCAGCGCCAATGGTGAGTAGAAATTGATAATATCAGAATTTGTTCTTCCGCTGATCTGCTGTTTCTCGTTCGTATACTTTCCTGCTCATGATGCTGTTCGTTTGGGCGCCCTCGCATTCCAATTTGCACATCTTTTGCAAAGGCGCAAACTTCCATCGGCGATCGTTAATGGAGCAGTATTTTTTTCGCTTTTACGTTGGCGTAATGTTTGAGCGGTGCGTTGCTCTATCACTTGCATGCGAGTCCTCATCTCAGTGTTTACAGGGCAGTGATTCTTCATTGGTTCGCTTGTGCTGTGGGAAACGTTTTTTGCCGAGAACCAGTGCAAGGCGATGTCCGCGAAAAATCGACGGCCGGTGCTGGTCGTCGACGTCAAGAAGCAGATGAACGAATAGACCCATCCCGGGTGCTTACCTGTATTCACGGTCCGTTGGAACCAGTACTGGTGGTCAATTTCGCTTGTTAGCCCGTCACAGGTCTCGCTTCCGCTCGTCGACATATTATGAGCTGCAAAATGGAGTCCAATCTCGCACAAGCCCTCAGGACGCCTTTCTTTCGAGGTCAAAACTATTCTCCCCACTAGGCCCCGCTAGCCTTCCAGTACGAGGCGTTTATCTGTTACAGGGCCTTGACACGATCTTTCCCGTCCCGAATCCAGGTTCTATGATATTTGCTCCCACCGCAGCTCTGCTGTAGCAGAATTCGTCCTTTCGCGCCAATACAGATAGGGGCCCGCCATATGCATATGCGTAAGCCATCCCGTGTATATAATCTTGTCACCCCCGTACTTCGATCATTGCACTTCTATTCACTGTTCTCCCTCTTTCCCCTTCCTTCTCTAATCTCTCTTCCAGTTTCTTCGACACAATGGCTTTAGGTCCCACATACTACCCATCGTATATTCCCGCTCACGGCAACTACGTTCGCCACAATGCGCAACATATTCAACGCAACGAGCAACCGCAACGTTCGGAAACAAGACAGAGTCCCCCCAACGAACAAGCACTCCCTTCGACAAGTTACACCTCTACACGCGCCAGCGCACCACAGTCCATTCTTCGCACTGGTGCCGACACTAATACGGCCAGTCATGTCGCTGCAGGCAGTGAGCACCGCTACTACCACAATACTTTGGGATACATGTACCGACCTCGTCCCGTCCCGGCAACGTCAGCGAACGCAATCCAAGCAGCCGTCTCACTCCCTCAACGCGAAGTGCACGACGACAACGTTTCGCTACAAGGCACTTCGTCTTCAGGTATGTAGCTGGTCCGGGCACCTGCTCTGCTCGTGCCCCACGAGCAACCCTTTTCCGACAATTGTCTTTTCTTAGCTGGCAGCTACCACGCTGGATCACCCACAACCTCGACTGCGGATGTATCGCGAAGGTATCCCGACCTCCATTTTATGGTAGCCTCAGATTCGACTCGAATTCTGTATGACGTCCGATTGCCGCCGACGCAGGGCATCGAGTCAAACCTCTACGAGGCCTACCGTCACCTCTGGACCTCCCGTGAGCCCGTAAAACACATGCGGCTCATCTCGCGCGACTTTCCTTGGACATTCGATATCCGTATCGCTCCACCTCCCACCGAAGCGTCGGTGGCATCCCCGAGGTCTGGCGGGAGCGGTGGCAGCACTGGAAGTATCTCTCCTACAACTGGTTTTCGACGTCGCGCACGCTTCGACATTCCGGAGGCGGAAGAAGAGCCAGACGAAAAGGGCGTGCAGCTGGGTCACATCTGGGATGTCTTGTACAATTACCTGTACGAGCCTGTCCAGGCGGCAGAGTGGGCAGCGATGGTTCAGATGCTGGAGCCTGCTGAGGCGCGGACTTGGCGCCGGGCGATAGAGGAATTTGCTGAGCGTAGGAGGGTGCAGGAGGGGTCGAACCAGCTAGTCATCCGTCGCATCGACTGGCTTGGTCGTCGGTGTGTTTTCCGTGGGATCGGGAAAGACGACGAGTTTGCGAAACTCATGCTCCTCCCGGGCGAGGAAGAGTGCGCAGAAACCTGGGTCGTCAAGTTCACGAACGCCTCTCATTAAGCTCAGCAATTACGAATTCCAGTTTCACGTTTTCATACCCCTTCTTTTTCATTTGTTTTTCTGACAACTGTATTTCTGACAACTGTACACAAGTCTGTGCTTTAGTGTAATTATACCTGTATCTTTACTGTTGTAATGAAATGAAGAGTGTGTCCCGTTCGTTGGACTATCTTGTGTGTGGGTAACGGGGTCTTGTTCGTTCGCGCCGCCAGCGAGGGGCCGACATATGATGATTTCGATAGGAGATATGTGGCGACTGAGGTGCTTGTATGCATCGGACAATACATATGAAATTAGCCGAACCCGAAAGCGGACGAAGCGACGCAGACGCTTTCGTATCCTCGTGGCGGGACCTCTTACGCTGTGTAAAGCTCTCATAGCGGAGGCATTTTCAATCCCTCAGGCTAAAGCGCCGTTCTCTATTTGAAGGTTCTTTGGCCTCAAGCATAAGTACGCTGAGTCTCGGTACTAGACACATTTTAGGTCCTAGCACACTTTGTTGTTTCTTTTACCTCTAGTCCTTACGCCCAAGCGTACAAGCGTAGTCATATAATACTAGCGGCCTATAGTGAATGAACTTTGCACTTCTCGATCTCCTAATAAAACTCGCCTCTTAAGGCCGGGACTCTAACTATCGCCCCTCCCTCCAAATCAAACTGTGTGGCAAATTATCTCAACGCCCATCCTCCACGAACGAGGGTATCTCCTCCGCATTCGACCCCCCTGCTCTCCCGACGCCGAAAGGGCATATAGCAGAATCGCCCAGGCACACAGATTAGACAACTAGTACACCAGTTCGTCCAAGACACATTTTAAGGCGACAACAAGTTTATTAATCGGTATATGGCAATTAACTACAGTACATCGAAGGGGAGATACGAATTTGTAGAGCCCATGTTCTTTACGTCGCCTCGCCAGAAGGTTAGCCAAAAGAGCCAAGTCCCATCGCCGCGTACATCTCAGGGAGATCGTATGCACCCATCCCAGGTCCCTGGACGGGCCTCAAATAGCAACCTCGAATATTACTTTCCGCAAGGGTACTCGCCTTCGATCGTCAGACCAGGTGGGTACGCAGGCGAACAGAAAGCAAAGCCCCTCCAAGTCCCTTCATCACCATCAAAGAAACGCGCGAGCCGCGTCAGTATAAGCCCTGGAGGAGTTCATCTCCCGCCCCCGACATCGACACCTCAGAGGCAGCGACGCACTTCGGCGGTGCCGCCAAGTCCTGGTGCCGCCGCCGCCGCATCCTATCGCCCAGAGTATGCGCCTCCCCAGGACTCGCGACCACGAATTTCATCGTCCGCAGGAGCAGGACCCTCCCCCGGCGTCAAGAAGCCCAAAAAGAAGAAAGTGCACTTTGGTCCGTATGATGGGCTTTCACGTTATCCTCGTGAGTTGATTTCGCCGCTTCGCGCTCTCACCGGTCTCGAGCATTTTTTGTTCCTCGGGGGGCGGGAGAGCAGCGGACCTTCGCTGAGAAAGGAGTTTGATTGCTGACGACTGCGCAGAGTTTACGGTAGCTGATGATTGCAAGACGCTTTTTGATGTACGCTTTCTCCCAGGCGCCAGTATGGATCGAAGAGCCTATGACACGTTCTGCCACGAACCAGCAACGAACGAGGTCACGGAATACGTACGGCTCGTCGCGGAAGAGTTTCCTTGGGCGATCGACATCTGCGTCCGTGTAGAGAAGGGAGTGCGAGCGGTAACGTGTGGGGACGTATGGAGGGGCATCCATTACGCGCTACAAGAGCCCCTCTCGCAGTCCGAGTGGGCCATTCTGATGAGCAACAAGGACGCGAGTCCAGCATGGGGCGAGCGATTCCGAAACGTTGTGCAAGGCATGCGAACGAGAGAACCGGTAATCCCAAGGAGGGTGGACTGGCTCGGAAACAAAACGGTATTCTGTGGGTTGAAGAGTGGAGGTGATTTGGCGAGGAGAGTCCTGCGACCGGGGACTAAACCATGCCGGCACACCTACCTTGTAACCTTCAAGAAAGTGCCTTCGAGCTGACGACGACGACGACGAGGATTAGCGTAGACAATTGAATAATAAAAAGGTAGACAACACGTTACGAATTGCAACTTGTATAAGTTACTGGCCAGAGCACCCGGGCGACGGTAGCTGGCAACTGAAAGCGACAAGATCAGGATAAAAAGGAATAAAGTTCTCGTCCCTGAGAGTACGAGCACGAACCTGAATCCCGGATCCGTTGACGGCAAGAGTAAACAGGAACAAGCACATAAGAGTCATCCACGCCTTCGGAACGGGCAACGCATATATTGAGCCAGCCAGAACCTGTGTGGTTATCTTCAGTCCACTCGCGTCCCCCGCAGCCATCGCACTCACCTCCACGTCGTCGCCATCCTCTCTCTTCCTCCAACCACCACCATCTCTCCTCTCTTGCGTCCACAACGACCATGACTTACCACAACGTCCGCCGCGAAAGAGCACCCGTCGACCCCGCCATGTGCTACGCCCCCCTCGTCAAGACGATACCTCTTCCCGTCGTCTCTGACCACCCCGCACACTACCCCGCGTCTCCTGCGCACTACCCGCACTCATACGCAGCACGCGCACCCTCGCAGACAGTGACTCCTCCCCCTGAGGTCGATCTCTGTTATGCTCCCCGCGTCCGCGCCATCCAGCTGCCGCCCGCGTGCGGGTGCCGTGGCTGCTCGTCTCGTGGCTCGCCCGTGCCAGCTCTCTGCGAGAGCAACGGACTGCAGCTGCAATTCCATCAACAGACTAGTAAGTGCCGCAGCCCGCGTTCGCCCCTATTCTCGAGGTACTGACCTCAGCGTATCCTACTCCTACCACACAGCAGTAAACTCGTCCTCGCCCTCTCCTGTCCTCGCACCGAAACCAGGACGCCCCATCCCGGGGTCGATCCTCTACTATGGGCACGGCTTTGACGATCATTCCTCCCAGCAGCAACAGCCTCATCAGTACCAAAATACGGTTCCCACCTCTCCCCCGACCGGATACATCGACCTCCTCCCACCACACATCATGTTTGGCCAGAAACACCTCCCGCCCGCATACGCAAGCCCGCCCGTCTCGCCGTCCCCCTCGCAGTCGCACCTGTCCCGCCACGCTTCTCGCACCCGCACTCCCTCTGACTCTCGGGAGTTCCGTCCTCGATAGGCAGGGCCGCTTCGGCATTGGGCAGACACATCGGAAAATGGCGAATACGAACATTCCATTGGTGCACATCCGTCACACAACACCCTTACAACAGCCGGCGCTGCACTCTGCGCGCACGGGACTCGATTTCGGCCAGTCGCGCGTCCACACGCCGTGGCCCGTCGACGGTCGTCAGCCCTACGGCGGCAATTCTTTCCTTAACGCGGATGGTCGTTCAGCTCGGACGGATGATGGCGCACTCGTGCCTCTCTTGTTTCGAGCTTGACGCGTGGACCTGACGTGCTTATTATCTCTCTGCGGCTCATTTCATGGGCCCGTCTTTACGGTCTTACTCACCTTCTTCTTCACCCTTCTTCTTCTTTCTTCGTCTCCATCAACTATTGCTCTTGTCCCTATCTAATCTTGGCCCGTGCATGGCTTTGAGATTCTTTTCGACTTTCTTCTTGTCTTTTGATCTCTGATACGATATTCTGTACGAACAACGTCGACACCGAATCGTCGACGCGTCAACCACGGCCTTGTAACAATAGTCTGTATAACTCCCAATTCCTTGTACGCACCAACCAGCAATGAAGCCGTAGGCATTGTATCCTTGTACTTGTATCTTCCGAATGCGAAATCTTCTCCCCGAGCTCTGAACTCCGAAATCGAATGCGCGAACGCGTCGGCGCGCCTATTTCTTGCAGCAAATATTTGATTACCGATTCGCGAGCACAGTTTCGTCGCGAAGCACAGAAACTTCGAGGATAAGATTTGCGAGGCGATGAGGACGTCGTCGGTGGTTGTTGTGCCCAACGACTCGGACACGCCACGCTGGGGGAGGTCACGCCTCAACACTTCGGCAAATTCCGAGCTGGTTCAACACATCCCGTCCACCCTGACCACAGCCCACTCACCTCTCTGAACATCCTGGAACGCTGCAGAACGAATGGAACCTACTATGTATGTTAGTATGCGAAGAAACGTTCTGGAGAAACGCATCGAACAAACCTTCCTTTCCTCCAATAAAGTTTGGATTTACGCCGATTGCAACACTGTGCGCACGCAATGCACAGCACGCAACTCACAAGCTTTTCCTCGCAACTTTAGATTGAAAAAAACCTGTGTTGCCGCGACGTGCAATTTATCACTCGAGCGACGCAAACAACGGCGGGTGCGCGTCTCAAGGTCAAGAATCTGGACACCGAAATGAACTGTCAAGCTGTCGGTGCGCCGTCGCGGTTCTCGCAAGCGCAGCTCCTCTTGCAGTGCTGCGCGTACCGACTCGGACGTGAGTTCGTTTCTTCCCTCCTGATCAAAGAGATTTTGTACTTGATCACGTCTCGTACGCACATACGCACGCAAACAGACCCCATTTTATCCGCACTCACGAAATCGAGACCGTCCGACAGTTTTTTTCCCAGTCGATTTGGCTGCAATTTTGCGACGAAACTCTATGAACGTGGAACGGGCGTCGGGTCAGCTGAAAAACCTCATGGAACGATTAATCTCTTTTTTTCCCTCGAAGGCGGGCGCGGTCGGTCGCAGAGCTGTGGTACCCCAGAACTTGAACTCTCGCAATGAATCAAAAATAAAGCAACCCCGGGCGTCAATCTTTTCTTGTCTCAATCTCACTGGCATCAGGGTCTTGGAATCACGAAGACGTCGCAAGCACCGTCTCTCCGGTGGTCGCCCTCCATGAACCTCCGTTCGACTAAGCGATCCTTTTGCTCGATGAACCAAATCACCAGTTCCGTCAACAACGAAGAGCAGCCTCGTTTGTGCTGCGGGACGACGACAATTAACGTCGAGCTTTCTATGGCTTTGGGTTTCATCTGACTACTTCCAGTTGGTCACATTTCCAAATTTCTGACACTTTCGAAAGCCGGGGTACAGGGTATCTCTCCCTGTTCCTTCACTTACGACCCCGTCGGATATTTGAAGCTACACGCGCACACATGCATACCTCGAAATAAATCCTGTTCCGATGTGTACTGCAAACCGGAGGAGAACGGACGCAACAAAGCACCAAACTCACCGCATTCCTCGCCATTGGCTGGTGAGGGTCATACCGTCCAATGGAATCCGATACCCGCCTTCGAGTACTATGATCCTATGGTTCTATCGAGTGGATGACTGGTCAAAGCAAAGGACGATAGGCTATTCCCTGGCTCGTTCTTGTCACGTCATTTCGGTTGAGATACGGCTCTACTCTGACCAGCATATTTTCTCCTCGGAATTGCTTTCTCTTTGCTTTCGAGACGGACCGGTGAGCAAGCGTATTAGCGACACGACAACGCCCGACAAAACTACTGGGCACATTGGTACCCTATTCCGACGCAACCCGGTAGCTTCCCCAAAATTTCATCCCATGAAAGAGAACCGGTGGCTTACATTGCTTTCGCCTAGGCAGCATTCTACCAGATAGCACCTGCTCAACTACCCTCATTCGCACACCATAAATCCTAGGAGACGAAAGGGGGCAAACTACCTTATCTTATACGAATTTTGAAGTACGCGCGAGGACACGTGCACGACCCTCAGCAAAGTCAAGCGTAATTGTATGTGCCCTTTCAAAACGTTCGACTACCGCGACGGTGGGCGAGCCCAACCTCAGCCGATATATCGGGGCAAACTCGCTTTCTCCTAACCGTCCTAATCAGCAAGCTTAAGGGCGCCGAACGAATTTTTTTTCGAAAGTCATACCTATATAGCGATGCGGATCTCGGGGAAGCGAGCTTACCATCGCCTTTGGGATGCATGTTTGGAACAGTTTATACTCTTCAACTCGTGTTCACGCGTGACCTCAACCCTCGCATTTCATAAGGAAGCTCTGGGACATTGACGTCAATCCCCTTGTGGGTTTGATGATTATCAGAAGGTCCGTACTCTTATGGTGATGACATGGCTGAGCAATGTAATTCACTGCGAACGGGTAGGTTATACGAGTGACAAAGTAAAGATGGCTGAAAATTCTTCCATTGCAAGTGCAATAGAGGCGATACGCATATTTCCCGGTACCCCGGTAAGCCCAGCGCGTAACCCATCTGCTGCTTGTCTCTGTAGGTCCGTTCCCGTCGACTGCCAGTGCAGCATTAGCGGTTTGCGTGTCGGTACGACATAATGTACACCCCCAAGTGCCATTCATTATGTTGACTTTGCTTCACTTTCTGACATAAATACGCAGCGCCAGTGTAGCACGCTTTCCCCATAGCCACGATGATCCAAGAACTCGCAGTTCGCAGAGTCGAGCCCGTCTCAAAGCAGGAAATGATCGAGTTGGATAGACTCATCGCCGATAAAGGTACGATTGACAAACGGCATACCTTTGGAGACTTATCAGAGACTCACTTCTTGCATGTTTTCGCTTAAGACAGGTCTAAGCACGTAGACTGTAGTTATGCGGCGAATTTCCTGATCGTTGGTCAATCCCGGCACATGTACTTGGTTTTCTGGCAATCATGCGAGGATAGTAAGTACCTGATGAAAAGTTGATGGAGTCGAGAATACTGATTACTTTCATTTAGACACGCAGAATAGTAGCGTGCCTTTCGGAATTGGGTATTCTTTATCTGAGGCGGTCAAGAACGCTACGCCTATGACAGCCCCAATTTCATCCACTGGCAACTACAAGATAGGAGGTAGCGGAATAGAAGTAGAAGTGTGGTTCAAAGATGGAGAGCCGTATTTCAAGATGTTGTTCGATCTCGTCCGCTACACAAACGAGAAGCCTGTCGAAGCACACTGGCACCCGCTGAATTTTGGGGTTCGATTGAGTCTCGTCCAGTAAAATTTGCTAAGCATCTTACACTCCCAAATATCGGTATAAATGGCTAAACGACATACAAGATAATGGAACACCTCTTTCACGAATGGCAACCCTTATCGCAGCGCTCCCTCTGTGTACGCCTTGGGGCGCGGCGATTCCATGTAAGACTGCCTTCGCAACGCAATATTAATGTAGCATACCTAGCTAGCATTTGTACATCATCGACATCACAGTTTTATTCTAAATAATAAATTCCATTCGGAAAACAAGAAAAACCATCGACAGCGTTATATATACAAATGGTATACTTGAATAACTTAACGGCAGAATGGCAATCCATTGATAAGAGGAAAGTGTGATTCAATCCTTCCCTGTCTCGTAGATGACTTGCCCAGTCGAGTCCCATATTTCCGCTTCGTCTCCGTGATATTGGACGAAGATGTGACCGCTTTGTATGCCTTGAGGAGGGATACGACGGAACCAAGCTGGCAGTGCACAGAGTCAGGGGATTGCGGGGACACCTTCGCAAAAGGATAGAACGTACCGTTGTGTTTTTCAGCTTGCCAGTGTTTATAGAGGGATTCGTCCAGATGAAGTGAACCGTCGCGATAGAGGTATCGCGCCCGAGGTTCCATCCTCTGCATCACAGGACCGCCAGGTCTATGACGCATGAAATACGCCTTCTGCTCACGTTCGAACACAGACCACCCCGTTTCGACGAAGGTCGCGTGCTCCGTTGGGAACCACAGCCCACCCTCGTAATACCTACCGTCGATAAACAGGCGCGTCTTCTTCTCGATGCCCTCGTCGGAGAAGATGGACCCTGGATCCCGCCTCTTCGGCGAGAGGATCATCTTGGCGAAGCGCTGGCGGGTAGAAACAGACATGTCCTCTTTCTTAAGTTGGGTGTAGAAGACGCCTTGTTCGGATAGGAAAACGGAATCGTAGCTGTCAACCATCCCTTCGAAGGTGATGAAAGTGAACTCTTCCTCGTCGGTGAACATGTAGTGGCTGAACTCGGACTCTTCCGCGTCGTTGCGAGTCGGGGGGAGCGTGAGGTAGGATGACATGGACGAGAATTTCGGGAAAGAAAGCATCCGCTCCGTCACTTCAGGGGAGTTTTTAAAGAAAGCCATATGGCCTCTATAATTGAATATGAGAACCCTGAATCCTCTACAAAATGCGAGCTGTAATCGTACCTTGTAAATAGTAGACGTTGATCACCAAAGGCCGGTTGTCCTGCGACGGCTAAGACATCGTACTTGTCTGCGATCTCCCAAGGAAACGTTCTCGAGAAACTAGGCGTTTGGTTAGCTTCGAAAAATCTGGAATTTATGGACGCGTGCTTACTTTCCCCAGAACGCATCGACGTCGCACCAGCCCCATATCGTTGTCTGAGGATCCATCCACCTTCCAAACACTCCGTTTCGAAGGATGCGGAAGAAGGAATTGTTCTGCTCGTCGCGTTGAGTTTTCCTTCAAGAAGTTAGGAGAAGACTCACGTTGTCGTCTGGCGCTTTCTGCTTGATGAGATTGTATATGATCTTGCGGTCTTCACTGGCGCAATGCCATCGTCTGCAGAGGTAGTCGACATGTAGCTCATGATCTAATTTCAAATATGAGAAAAAATTTAAGCACAGGCCGTGATCGCAAAACGCACATTGTTTCTCAGTTAAGCAGACCTCCTGCACATTTGGCGCGTTCGAGTAACTCGCGCAGTCCTTCTGCTCCTTGTCGACGTTGATGAAAAGGAGGTCGACGTCGGGGTTCGCCTCGACAGACTGGAAGAAATACGGCAGATACACAGGAGGATCGTTGCCTCTGTCGACCCAAACCGCAATGATCGTGATTTTGTGCCGCTTTTCGACACCGACGCCCTGTCCTCCCTGCTGCTGCCTTCCCTCGCCCGTCGCCGCCTTCCCAGGTTTCCAATAGATATCCGAACGCAGAGTGGTGTCGTCAGAGCTTCTCCCATAGTAATAGTAGACGAAGCAGAGAGTCAACGCAAGCGCGAGGAGGACCCACTGGCGCTGCTGTCGCCTACGCATGGCCCTCATCGATCCTGAGATGAAGGAAGGGAGCAGCCCGCCGTTCGTTTTCTCATCTCGACGACGCCGTGAGCTGCTGATATTCTCGAGCATGCCACCATTCAGTAGTGCTTCGAGCTTCAGGACGGAACAGGATCGTCCTGTTCTAATTCCAGTGCTCGTGTCAATGCTACGCGTGCAACAGCGCCCAGCGCCCATCGTCGGCAATACACGATTTGACCTTAAATTTCGTTCACTCGCGAGCAGAAAAAAAGTTACAATCCATAATACGTATATACGTTCGACAGCAGGTAGTAAATGCAGGTTATATAGTACAGTACAACAAAAGGGATCAAATACATGATTCTCGGAACAAAAGATCAATCCGTCCCCGTCTCGAAAATAACCTGACCATGCGCGTCCCAAATTTCTCCCTCGGTGTCGCGGTATTGAACGAAAACCTCTCCGTCCTTGAGACCCTCCTGGGGTAATCTCTTGAACCAAGCTGCATCTCATATGAGTGACTGAATAGGAATAGTGCAGGTGCAGAACATACCTTTTCGTTTTTCACCTTGCCAATGTTTGTACAGGGCCTCCTCCGCTGATAAATCTTCATCGTGCAGTACGTAACGGGACCGTTGCTCCATCCTCTCCGTCACCGGGCCAAGAGCTTCGCGGCGTAAGAAATACGCCTTCTGGTGATTTGCATAATCGTCCCAGTCCGTCTCTATGTACGTCGCGTATTGCTCTGGGAACCATAGAGCCCCTTCGTAGTGGCTACCGTTAAGGTATAAATGTGTCTCAGTCTCCACACCCTCTTCGGAGAATGTTGGGCGAATGGGCTTTCCGTTTGACGCGCTGACGAGTCCAAGGAGCCGTTGCCTGATCTCGTCTGATACGATATCTTCTTTCTTCACATCAGAGTAGAAGACTCCGTGCTCCGAAATGAAGACTGTAGCGTCATATTCGTTGACCATCCCTTCGAATGTGACGAACGTAAAATCGTTGCGCTCTGCGAAGATGTAATGGCTGAACTCCGATTCCTCTGCCTCCTTGCGCGTTGATGGCAACATAAGGAAAGACGAGAGCGACGAGAATTTCGGGTACTCATGCATCTTCTCCAGAACTTCAGGTGTATTTCGGAAGAAAGCCATGTGTCCACGGGTGAACAGCAACCGTTGGTTACTGTACGCAGGTTGGCCGGAAACCGCAAGGATATCGAAGTCGGACGCGATGTCCCAAGGGAATGCACTCGAGAAACTTGAGCAAGTATGTGAGATTTTGTATCTTCATCAGGGAGGAAAAAGCAACTCACTTTCCCCAGAATGTATCCGCATCGCACCATCCCTGATTTGAGTCAGTTTTACTCTCAGTCGGAAATACTTGATTTCTTACCCAGATTGTCGTAGCTGGATTGATGTATTTGGAGAAAATGCCGTTGCGCAGGATTCGGAAGAATGAGTTATTCTGTGTAGACAGTCAGCTGCGATCACTTCAAATAATGATCCACGTACAGGATCTTCCGTCCCCCTTTTTACTAGCTCGTTCAGGAGGTTCCTACGATCCTCATCCGTACATTGCCAACGTTTGCACAAGAAGTCGACATGAAGTTGGTGGTCTGTAATCATTCAATAAAGAGCAACGCCGTCGAGAAAAGGAAAACGCACATTCCGCCACGCTCATGCATACTTCTTGCACATTAGTCGCATTTGAGAAGGTTGTGCACCCCTTCTCTTCTTTATCCACGTTGATGAGAAGAAGGTCGACGTCCGGATTTGCTTCGACAGACTGGAAGAAATAAGGGGTGTACGCAGGTGAGGAGTTGCCGCGTTCCTGCCAGATGAGAATGACAGTAATTTTTGGTGACGCCTGGGGGGAAGTTCCAGCGCCAAAGATCTGCTTCGTCGTCGTCGAGGCCTTCTCTGCGAGGTCAGAGGCGACGGTGCTGTCGCCAAAAACAAGGTAGGCAACGCAGAGGAGAGCTGCAACCGCGCCGGCGAACCACCACCGCGAGCGTTTTGGCTGGGCCCACACCGGGGTGGGCTCAAGCTGGTAATAGTCTGACATTTAGAATGAAACAAGAAGAAAAATGTAAAAGAGCGACGGCGGTGAATACAAAATGAAGGACGTGGATGATGGTGATGGTGGTGGAGATTGAGAAAGAGAGACAGTGGACAGGAGTGAATGAGATTCCCTTGGCGGGCTGAAAAAACACCGATCTCAGTCGAAAAAGGCTCCCTTTTGCCACATTACGACAGATTCGATGCAGACGCTCGTTCAGACAGACTTTTCGACGTCGAAGAGAGTTTTTTTACTTGCAAAGAAGCGCATATACTCAGAACCTGTCAAACAGTCAAAGCAGCCGCAAGAAGACGCAAATCGCAGTGCAACTGGGGCTAATGGCCGGCACGCTCTTCGCCGAGCGGAGTTTCAAGTGTTCGGCGTTCGTAACAAATGGCACGCTGCTGCGCACTCGTTCTCCAGCAACGTCCATCTCTTTCTCCACAACTCGGTGAGCTCGTCCTTTCTTCCTTCGTCGTCGTCGTTCGCGTTGTTGACGACGTCTGCTGCTCTAGAATCCGCCATCATGAAACTCTCTTCGTTCTCTCTTGTTCTTGCGAGCTTGGGTCTCGGTGAGTGTGTCTTACATGCATGCATGTCCACGTCGACGCTGACCAGCTCGCACACACGCATCCAGCTGCGCTCCAGGCGACCGCGAGCCCTATTCGTGTCGTTATGATCTCGTCCTCCATGCCACCTCCGACCAAAGTTGAGATCAATCACTTCCGCTTCGGTCTCGCTGCTGCGGACGCAAGCTCCCCACTCCCAGAGATCCCCTCCAGCAACGTCGTTATCACCCAAGGCTCGATTCCCGTCCATGACCGCAAGCACAAGGCCGGATGCAGCTCTAGCTTGAAGGCGGCGAACTGGTTACGCCAGAAACTAGGACTTCCTACCATCGAGCCACACTACCGCCTTACACACTCTCATCATCATGACGCCGGAGTTCACAACGCTTCGACGGCGAAATACACCGTTTTCAACCCAACGGGGCCAACATCGGAACGCCTCCATCACAAGTGGCACCGTCCCCACTCCTTCACCGCGCGTCTCCAAAAGTCACTGATGATGTTAGGCCCTTGGGAGGGACGTGCAGTGGCATTTGTAATTGGTGAGTACATCAATCTTTCGAGATTTTCACTTCAAAGATGTTGAATTTTGCATTTCCAAAAGGCTGTGGGATCGGGACTTTGTTGAGGATGCTCTACGTCCTCATCGTCGTCGGTTACCGCTCAGTCCGTCCTGGGAACTCCGACGATGAAGAGGTCGACATCGTCTTTGAGGAAGTTGAGGTCCTGTCTGCTCCGCCTGCATACCATGCCGACCAAAAGATCGCCATCGCGGAAGAAGAGAAGCCATTAGTATCCAACTGAGGTGGCTGCCGTCTGATATACCGTTCGAAGGCTGCGCCTCATCCACAATCGTTTGTTTTGTGTAATTATTCACTTGCTAATCTCAATGCTCTGTGCAATGGACAATATTATTTGTATTCCAGCTTACACAATGGCTCGGTGGTATCCATATTTAAACAAGCAAAGTGACCGTTCATGAGAAAAAGATTCGAGAAGATTTTGAGAAGATGGGTTAGACATTTGTGACTATATGCTAAGCTATCAGTCAAATTTTCGTTACTACGGATAGATCTGAAGAGCTTCGTAGTCCTAGGCAGTCCTCGGGGGCGGAGCGGTGTATCGTCTGTCGTCTCTTGTATCTGGCCTCGAGTAAATAGGCCTGCTTTGATACGGGGGTGACCTCGGCGGGGGCATATCTGGCCTACGTTCGTAGAATCCACCACCGACGGTTTCACGGTCAGTTCCTCTTCGTTCATATGCTTGCGGCGGCGGAACTTCTCTGGGATCCCTAGGTGAAAACGGCACAGATCTTGAATCGTAGAAACTGCCAGAGCTTGGAGGAGGCGGGGGCGGAGGGCTGCCCGTACGAGAGTGATATTCTGAGTAACCAGCGCTCACAGGAGGGCCAGGAATGCGCCGCGGGTCTTCATAGTACCCAGGTCCCTCCTCGCGAGCACGCTTGATGGGAGGACGAGAGTCGTCTGCCGGGCGACGGATGGGGCTCGGGCTGCGAGGGCGGACACGGCCACCGTCGCGCGGCGGGTATTCCGACGGAGGGTACTTTGACACAAATCGGTCTGTGTTGCGATCGGCAGATGGCGGCCCTCGCTCAACTGGTGGAGGGAAAGACTCCCTTGTGCGTGCGGCCATAGCGTCGTCGGCGCGATCCCACGAGCGAGGAGGCGGAGGGATAGATCCCGGCACACGACGGTCGTCGCGCTGCGAGGCGTCCCAGGCGCCCCGGGGAGGCTCACGTTCATCGTATCTCTCCCGCGCCCTGCCCAGATCGTGCGCCCCGGGTATCTCGCGGCCGCCCTCCCACTGCGAGGGAGGAGGCGGCCTGTAACTCCTGTCAGACCAGTCCCGCTGCTCCGACGAAGGTGGGTACCGTTCGTCTCGACTGTACGATTCCGTCGCTGGAGGGGCAAAGGTACCTCGCTCGCGCCATTCTCGAGCCTCCATTGAAGGCCGGGTGCGATCGTCCGACAACGGAACAGGTGGAATATTGCGGTCGCGGTCGCGTTCACGAGGGGGCGGAGCGGGCCGTTCGTAGCGGGCCGGGCCGTCGACGTCTATCCGCCTGCTGTCGACGTCTATCCGCCTGCTGTCGACGAAGCGACCCTCTCGCTCATCTCTATAGCCAGGAGGTCCAGGAGAAATACGCCTTGCGTCCTGCTCACGCTGATGAGGAGAACCAGGACGTGTACGCGCTGCATTCAAGGAAGGGCGCGGGCTAGAATGGACTGGGCCAGAGCCGTATGCACCTGGGCGACGCTCATCCGCGCGACTGTCGTTCTCAGGTCGTCCCCGGTCGTCATCGCTGGGACGTGCGCCCCCTTCACTCACTCGCCTTTCTCTCGCAGCAGGCTGAGAATGTTGTGATAATCGACTCTCTAACGAACGACCCGCCTCCGAAGGTATATTTCGGTCATCAATCGCAGATGCTGGTCGGTTTCCGATGCGCTCCTCCAGTGCGGGGCGATCGCTAATTCGTTCTTGCAAAGCAGGGGGCGGGCGAGATGAGCTTCGTTCAGATGGAGCACCTATCCGTTCCTCAAGCGGGACATGGGGACGATCACTAATTCTATTCTCGAGAGGTCGGGACAAACGTTCCTCCAGATTTGCAGGATCTGGCTTCACCGTTCTATCCGAGGGAGGTTCCGCAGGCTGTCGAGCACGATCATCGTATGGAGGCGCACGAACTCTCTCATCACCCGCTCCTTCACGAGCTGCATCAATAGACCTGTCTCTCGCTCCAGTGGGACGGTTCTGAGAGTCGGAAGGCCTTGCTCGTTCAACACCCTTGTCTGGAGAGGAAGACAAAATCGGAGTGCGAGGTATCATGTTCTGGTCTCCACTTCTTGATATACTTTCACGTCTCGATGGGTAGTCACGTCGAACATCAGCTGGGATAGCACGGGGGTCGTCATTTGGTCGAATTGCGCGATCAGGGGGAGTTGCAGGAATTGAACGTCGATCGACATCCATAGCTCTATATTCCTGACGCCTGGTATCTTGAGGGCGAATCTCCCTTGAGTCAGGAATGGTTGGGCGTCTCTCTCTGGGAGGAAGGTGCTCTGGGATGCGCCTTTCGTCAATTCGATTGTCGACGACGCGGCGATCACGGTCTCTCTCGCGACTCCTGCTTCTTTCGCGACCTCTTTCTCTGACTTCACGGTCAAAATGACGGGGATCGTGGTATCTATTTTCTCGGAACTCTCGTCGTGGAACTCTGTCATCATCCGCTGGTATATCTCTGTTGAAGTCGGAGCGCCTTGAGTCATAAGTGCGATCCCTTGAGAACGAGCCCCCAAGAGAGCCTGCGCTTTGTGAGCTCGAGTAGCGCAAATCTCGAGAATCATGGACAATCAATGTGGGCTTCGCGGAAAGAGATCCGGTAGAGTGTTGACTAGCGTGTAGGGTCGGGTCCCTCATAGATTCGTCTTTGTCGTCGTGTTTGCGTATTGAGCCTTCCGAGGAGGTCTTATCTAAAATCCTGGGACCATCCTGAGAGCCCCTTTCGGTCTTCATAGCATTGTTATGAGCACGAGAATCGCTCTTGTTCAATGGTTCACCTAGCACAGACAAAGACTGGAACAAAAAAAAATGCCCGTGTGACGTAAGAATTAAAATTTCGTTCTCGCATCGCACAAATGCCGAATACACGTACGCCAGTATGAACAGCGTTCGTTGCGCTCGCTTTTGAAGTTTCTAGAGTGGAGTCATGAGCGGAGCGGCCAGTCTTTTCCCCGTCTGAAACCTGATCAGGATGAGCTGGGACATTCGAATTGACCGTGCTGTCTGAACCCCGACCCAGATACAGAGACTCGAGAAATCTTGGTTGAGGAACGGCTTTGTAGATGGGATTCTGGCCAGCTAAAATCTCGGACTTTAGACGCTCGAGCGTTTGCAAGTCCTCTTGGTTGTTGGTGTTGCTTTTGAGGTTGTTCCCGGCGCCGTTGGTCGATTGGAACGTGCTGTCTCCGGACGAACTCGAGGTTGTGTGCATGAGAGACTGAGTTCTGTGCACAGTTTGATTCTGAGGCAATCCTTGAGGGGGTCTCCCGTTCGTGGGGGTCTGCATGTACGTCTGTTCTGACCAGGCGCTCCCAGCGGGGGGATAGTCTGGGTGGGCAGTGAAGGGGGAGTCGTACGCACCGCCAGCCGCAGCCATGCCCATGTGGTTGAAGACGCCTGCCTGGCCGTCCGATGGGTGCGATTGCGCCATGCGCGCCGTCGTCGGAGAGCTCTTCGACGTCGTTGAGGTGTCGTCGATGGTGGGTGTCAGTGTGAGAGCGGTCACATCCCTTGGAGGTCGATTTTTTGCGGTGTTACGCCTCTGAGGCCAGGGCATGGCTGATGCTGGGACCCACAGTGACTGATGGACACGCACGCTCTTCTTGTTCTGTCTTTTGTTCCGCCGCTGCGTCGCCGATGCTGTCGTTGACGAGACAAACTCACCGACAAAAAGGTAGAAGAAAGAAGAAAGCGACGACGACGAACTCAAGCAACGATAAGAACAGGAGAGAGGCTTTTTGAAGGGAAGGCATGCGTGTGCAAAAAGATCCCGTCAAACCGCATATGGTCACGCATCCTGTGTCCTGTGAGCCATCTCTCTCAACGCTCGCCCACTAGGTTCCCGAGATTGAAAAACAAATGTTAATGCAATTTACAGTACGAATACTTCTACACTCTGTCTTTTTTCTAGTATCGCTGCAGAGATGCTATATCCATCTAAAGAGATAAAACTACAAAGCAAAATCATCCAAAACTCCCTCAGTCGATATCCATCTCAGACGGAACCTTCGGGTCCTTCTCCGCCTTCGAAGGGTCTGGTGTATCCGTACGAGATTTGGGTGTCTCAGTGCCGTTCGTAGTCTCGACTTTGGGCTTGGGCTTGGGCTTGTTGAAGATTGGGGTTGCGAAGTAGAACACCTCATCCTTCTTCTTCAGAATATCCGCGCACGAAACAACTGGGTCGATGTTCTTCGGCTTTTCAGCTTGACGAGCAAGTTGGTCATCGAGCCACTTCTGTACGGTCGCACACTTCTCGACCACTGATTGTTTATCAGCAGCCTCAATGTGCGCGTATTTCTCGTGCTCCGACGTCGCGTCCGCCAAGAATTGGTTGATCGTGTCACGCAGTTGTGTCGCAGCTGCGAGTCGTCCTTCCGTCTCTCGGTAGCGAGCAACGACTGGGTCGCCGATCTTTTTAAGCGCGTCGAGACGCTCAACGTATGCGGACTTCGTCGCGTCCTCGCCCTCTTCGGTGTACAGCCAGTCTTCGGAGTCCTGAAGACCAGCGAGAAGCGCCGACTTCTCCTGAGGCTGGATATAGGCGGCATATCTATCCTCCACCTTGCCGCGCATGTCATAGATGTACTCTTCAAGAGCATTCTTACGGTCCTATATGCTACGTTAGGCAATGCGTCCTCCCAATCAAATGTAGTGATCTTACCTCAGTGTCCATGACGAGCTTGTCAGCAGCATGCATGCCGTTCTCAGTTTCCTTAAGGGTGTTGACGATAGAGCTGTCAAGCGAGCTTGTGCCGACGACGAAAGCGAGGTCCTTCTTCTTGATCGTCCTCTTCTTCTTTGGCTTCGCAGGTTCAGCCCCATCAACCTCCATGGTGGCGGGGGGTTCCTCCTTCTCCTCGATCTCCTCGTAATAGACCTGTTCGAACGACATCGTACCGTGCAAGCCAAGTTTGACCTTGACCTTCACGGGAGGAAGCTCGCCGTTCGCGTCAACAGGAGGAACTTCCTTCGCGGTAAGCTTTCCGATCCATGGGTTAGTGGTGCCAGGCAATAACGACGGCTCGGCGTAGACCGCCTCGACCTCGAATGGCTCCTTGCGATGGAAAGTAAGGATTTTCGTGGAGGGGATGGTGTTGCCTTTGGGGAAAACGAGAAGCTCACTGTCATCGTCGTCTGGTGTCTTCGCCCACTGGATTTTGATAGAATAAGGAGTGATATCTGTGACGGAGAAATCGCGGACGCGGAATACAGGCGATAGCATTGCGCAAGCGAAGGTGGCACCACGAGCAACGGCTTCGTCTTGGTTCAATGTGTTCGACAACGTCTTCCCGGGGAAGCATGCAGCGATGCGTTGACGGACAGCCGGTATTCTGGTTGAGCCACCAACGAGTTCGATGGAATCCACCTGGTCCACCGTCAATCCCGATTCCGCCAGAGCTTGCTTGATGGGTGCCTCGATACCTTCGAGGACATGTGCGATCAAACCCTCATAAGCATCGCGTTTCAGCTTGGAGGAAGCGTCGACGTCGTTCATGATGGATTCGACGTTCAAAGGTGCTTCCGCATTAGCCGACAAGACTTTCTTCAACTTCTCGCATCCAGCTGCAAGACGGAATCTCGCCTTCTGGTTCGAGAGGACGTCGATCTTGTACTTCCCCTTGAACTCATCAGCGAAATATTGAACAAGAGCGTAGTCGATGTCACGACCACCGAGATGACGGTTAAATGCGACGGATTTCATGGTCAGCTTGCCCTTCTGGAATGCCGCGACGGAAGCCGACATGTTAGAGTGACCGATATCCACGAATACGACGTGGCGAGGGTTTTCCTCCTCCGAAGGTAAGTCGGTCTTCGTGATACCATAGCCTAGGGCGACGGCGGCGGTATCGTTGATGAGGCGGAGGCAGTTCAACCCAGCAATTTGAGCTGCATCGAGCAGAGCTCTTCGCTGGATTTCGGTGTACCACCCGGGAACTGCAATGACGACGTCGCAAACGCCAGACTTGAGCTCGTTCGCCGCAATGTCACGCAATTTGCCCAAGTACATGGCAACAAGTTGTGTCGATGAGAAGACCTGCTGTTCGCCAACATACTTGACCTATGCAGAATATCAGATATCAGAACGTGTTCGAAAACATATTACAACTATGGCACATACTTTTACGCCAACAGTGCCCTGGGCGTCACATAGAGAAGCAGTGAGGAACTTCGACTCGATGTCAGCGATTTCCGGGTCTGACGCCACTCTCCCAGCTAAACGCTTGAGTGACCCTACGGTGTTCTTGAAGTTCGAGATCTCCTGCGTCTTGGCCGGTTCACCGATAGCGCGTTGTTTTACGCCGAACGAGATCAAGGACCTGGGTAAATGCAGACACGAGCAATCATCAGCGGCGTCGTCCAAGCATCGTTGTGCACCAAAGTGAACTTACGGTGTAGCGCGATTAGAGACTTCATTAGTGATGATGTCGATGCCTCGATGTCTCGCCACACCGATCTGAAGTAAAGAACAGAGATACGTTAGCTCTATGCGCTCTATGACATTGGCCCCAAGCGCGCATACAACGTACCTTGCTGGCGAGGGATCCGAGGTCAATGCCGACGACAGACATGAGTGCGTATGGTCGTTAGAGATGCAAAGGGCGTGTCAAGGGTGAAAGGAGAGGAAGGAGGGTGGTCAAGGGTTAAGTAGCTTGTTGAGGTGTGCAGCGTGCAGGCAGTGAGCAGGCAGCGCGTCGCGCACTCGGAAAAATATCTTCTTTCGGCAAACTCCGTTCTGTGATTCTTCCCAAACGTTCGAGCGCATTCCACAGCAATCCAAATCCGTAAAATAGCCCGAAATTCGATTTGTTTATTACAACAACTTCATAGCAATGCAAAAAGGTATACTCCAGATACAAAACAAACTAGTACTCTTGATCGCAGAAACAGTCACAATCTGCAACGGGGCAGGTTCTGCGAGGGCGAGACTCATCGCCATCTCCGAAAAACCACTCGATGATGTGTGCAGCGTGTCCCCCATGCCTGCAAGCCTGGCAGAAGACGAACGCATCGTCGAGAGTATCTATGAATTGTCTGTCAATCGATGATCGCACTTTAATTTCGCAGTTCGCACCTCTGAAAGATGTATGCAGCTGATCATTCTCCCGACTGGAGTCCGGGATGATCCCCACGCTCATCAAACACACTGAACACCTGGGTAGGGCGCGACCGCACCAAGGACACGACGTAGCCTAATAGCATACGTCAGATATGAATACTTCATTATAGGGAGAAGTACGCACCCGCCGCCGTTGCGTCGTGCCAGGCTCGTGTATCCGTCGGGAATTAACAATCTTGCTGCAGAAGTTACATTTGATGAGGAACTGCTTCTTGACCCACTCCATCGGAAGCACATCTCCTGCGTTGATATCGTCCTGCAGTAATTTACCGCGATCGATGTCGAACTGGCATCGATGGTGGAAGAGCTTCCAACCGTCGAGGAGATCGTGGTATGAATCTATCCACCTTTCCGCACGAATGTCATGGGATCGACCAGGACAGACAAAGGACGACAACATCGCGGCTGTCTGAACATCAGATGTCATATCCACATACGATTGCAGTATGTCAAGTCCGCGAGGCGTCAGACCAGTGACCAGTAGTCCTTCGATATTGCCATGCTTGCGGCAATCTTCTGCGAGTCTCTTCAAGTATGAAGTCAACGTCTTGTCGTCCAGGAATCGCAATGCTATCGCGAGGCGTTCACGCATAGGTAACGCTTGCTCTTCCATGACATCGGACCAGTCATTGAAAACGACGTAAGAGACCAATATTCGGAAGTGCGGGTCTTGGAGTCTGTTGACAAGCTTTTCGCAGTAACTTTGCATTTCATGGTTTTTCGATGACGATCCGGATTGCAGTAGAACTGCAAGAGTACCAGACATCATTTGGTGCGCTTCAGCTGTGCTTATCCATGAATGCGAACTCGTAATAAATAGAAGAAATAACACACATTTACTTCGCATGAGTATATCGATTGCTCGAGCCCCTTGATTCGTGAAAAGAAGCCAGCAAGCGGCTTGAGCTTGCTTTCCTTCCTTCTCCCACCTACGACGAGTTTATTGTATCAGCAGCGTTATTGTAATGTTAACGCAAGGCAAATGTCTTTAGATATTACCTTGCAATTTCTTCGTCTCCAATTTTGAAATTGACCAATGCAAGCGCGAGCTTACGATGTGGCAACTTCGCTGAGTGTACGGCGGGTTTCCACATACCCTTGATAGTTTGGGCCTCGCTTTGAGAATTTAACGCATTCAGAGCTGCGATATAATTTCCATGCTGGGCATCCGCTGAGCTACTGCGCGTCGAAAAGAATGGGGAGGCGACTGTCGATGAAAGATCGAGTCCTGGTGAGAGCTCTCCCTGGCTCAAAGGCGGAGAACCGGAAGTGCCAGCGAGATCGAGGCTGTCTAGTTGCCCTGTAAATTCTGGAGTCCTTGATGTTTCCAGACCCTCCCAAATTCCGAGGACGCCTTGATACGCAAAATCTATGCCGTGTACCCTGCTGCCTGGTCCCAGACTGAGGACGGATCTAGAGTCTTTCAATCGACATGAACAACGAGTCATAAGCATGGTACTTCATTGACATACGATTGATCCACTTCCAAACGTCCGAGAGCGCAGAGTGGTCAGCATCTGACTTCTCTACTAATCTAATACTATGAGGTACCTGTATAGACACTTGTGAGATGGTGCTGAATAGAAAGTGCCATCAGCTTACATTCGACATTCCATAACCTTGCAAGACTCTTGTTCTCATAGTCAATGTCACATCAGTATCGAAGGCAGGGATATTCCAGTGCGGAACGCGCCTGCGACCTCTCGTCGCATTTGCGTGTGCGACAATCTTCTGAGACTTGCTGCTGCTGGGGATTCGTTGAGTGGGTAAGATCGACGTAGGAGAATTTCCAGTGCTCGGTGACTCGGGTGTTAGTTGATCCTTCGCAGACGATAATCCACCTGCAACTTGAAGCTTCTCTGGGACAGGACTCGAAGATGGTCCCAACTTAGTCCGAGGCGCGTTAGAGGAAATAAGGGCAGGGAATCCGTCCTTATCTCCTCGTCCGAATCCCGGTGACGGGGCTCGTGAATGCGGTTTGCTCGTTTTTCCAGCACTTCGACGATCCAGGCTCTTGTCGTCGCGTCCACTGTGACCGTTCTGGTCGTTCATGTCAATTTCCCAAGGTTCGACCACAGGTTGAGTATCGTGGATTCCAACGAGGGTGTATTGACCGCCAACACCAATAGCCAGGTCTCCGCGTGGACTCCAGGCCGTGTGTTTCGGTGCATCGAACATTGAATGCATTTCAATGTCACCGTCTTGTTTGACAAGGACAATTTTACTTGTCAACGGAGCCTTTTGCTGACTTGGAACGAGAGCGAATGACATGATCGAGCGATTGTAGGATTTGGCTTCAGAGGTAGATATTTGTTAAGGGCATTTATTATTTTGTAGATCTCACACGTACTTTTATAAGTATTTGCCAGGACAACGCTCCCTGTGTTGTTGCTGTTGCTGCTCGTTCTCTCTGACATTGCGGGTGAGATAGGATGCTCAGTTTGTGCCGCCCAGGGTAAGATGTTAGCAGGAGTTGTCCAAGACATTCGAGATATTTTTCGAGTCCTGGAAGTTTCTCTCGTTGCTTCATGATAGCGTTCATTTGACTCGAAAGCACTCTCAGTCATTGGAGGCGCGTTCTTTAGGTTCCAGAGCCTAACGTGGTTGGTGTCTCTTAGAAGAGTAGCGAGGACACCTGAACGGACTGTCGAGAACTCGATAGACGAGAACACATCAGATGGATAAAATCGCGCGCCGTCTGCGGAAGCGTCTTTCGAGGTAAACGCAAGAAGGGGTTGGGATAAGCTTCGGGAGTCCCAGACGCTTACTGTGCCTTCCCCATAGCTCGAAAACCTGCTGGGATTGAAGGGGTCGACCGCGAACCCATCCACCTTGCTCTGCACCTGCGCCGCAGAGCGCGCGTCTTCTGAGCTCGTTCGTAGGTCAAACAACCGAATGGAGGAGCCCGCGACCCCGGCAGCGACGATATCAGGAGTATCCGGAAGAAAGGAGACGGATGTCACGACGTCTCCGAGTTTCGAGTGTTGGTATACGATGCTCGCCGAACCCAGCTTCGTGTTCGACGCTGTCCCCGAAATCGACCCGACGTCCCAGACGACGAAGCTAGCGTCTCCTCGTACCTTGTCTGAACCGACTGCAAGCAGGCTCGGGTTCGCCGTGCTGAAAGAAAGTGCGTTGATATTGCAAGCCTTCGACGAACTGCCATTTCTTGTTGAGATGTGTCCGACAACCCCGCTGCCGATACTGAGATTCTTGGCTACCTTCGTGGCCTCAAGCCGGACAAGGTCTATCTTTCCAGAATTCATCCCAATAGCGACTAAGTCATCGTAATGGGGATCGGACGACCATGCGAAGCACTGTGTTCAGGAAGGTTGGATTCGCGTTACAACATGCACAGAGACAAGCACTCCAGAACGCACCTTCATGTTGAGGACCTCGCTCGACGTCAGTAGCCTGAACTCCGGTACGTCTGGTGCCCATTCATAAAGATTAATCTGAGATCCTCCTCCGACTATGAATCTGTTCTCCTGCCTTGGATGCCATATTAGCTGCTTCTCTACTTTGCTAGACATTATTGCTTGTGGACGTAGAACTCTTCACGGACAAGTACGAGACGGATCCAAATCGTCCGAGTCCACGACAGCTTCGCGTTTTTGCGTGATAACCAGGTCCGCAATGAAAGTCAGAATGAGAGGTTATCACGAAGAATTGCGAAGCAAATAGTTCGCTGTGACCATGGTAGAGGAGAATGAATAGTACTCATGGCCATTCATGGCACTTCGATCACTCGGTATATATCCGGCACGCGAAATCTACGCAGCACACATATCCAAATGATAAACGACAGCCATAAAATCACATTGCAGTATATCGTACAGTGGTTGTAAAGAAATGTGTGTTAGCTTCAGTGTACAGCAGCTCTAATCCAATTAATCTGCTAAGACGGTGGCTGGTTCAAAGCCGTCAACATTGACGTTCCAGCGCCAACGGTTCTCTAAAAACCCTTTCGCAGTATCCTCTAGCATGATTTCGCTACGCTTCTGTACGTAGACCTAGGAATGTAACGTTAGAACGGCCCAGTTCAGCAGCTGACCTCCGACTTACCGTCTTGTCTGTCATCTTCTGCCTGAGGACGGGAATGTCTTCGGCTTCGATGGGAGACTCCAATAACTCGGTCAAGCTCTCAACAGCTTGCTCAAGGTCACTTGAAAGCGAAATAAATGTTACAATTTAAAAAATCAAATCGCGGTCTCGGTACCTTTGGTTCGCCTCAAAGATCTCCTTCTCATTATCCTTCTGAAGATAATACGCCATGGCATACGTCCATTTCAAAGTCATGCGGCATTTGAAGAGTTCATCGGCAGCCTTCTTTGCAAACTGCACTTCAATCCAGGACAAGTTTGAGGTGATCTGCATTTCTTCCATCTTCTTCTCGGTCTTCGCATACATGTCGGCGGAAAGTTTCGCAGATTGCTCGTGGTTGGCCCAACGGTTGTAATACTGTAGTTTCATGAGATAAATGCTGCCAAGATGTGAAACAGAGACATACATGCAAGTAACGCTCCAGAGACGCTCGGCTACGTGCCTGCGCGTCTCGCGCTTCAATACCAGACGCTTCATCAAAGCGGTTGCAAGAATACCACGTCGTGCCGTGTTCTGACCACGGTCCCATACAGACCCAACAGAACTCGTACTTACACTTTCGGCACGTCATATGGCTACGCATAACAGCATTAGTTTTGAACTTTTTACAAGTGAATTTAGTAGACACACTTGCATCCACCGTTCTTCTCGATGGTGCTCTGGCACTTGCTGCACTCCTTGGTATTGCTCTTGATCCAATTCGCGGTTTCGCTATCGTCCTCGCATTTCTTCAGCCACATCTTAGCGACCCCGCAAATGACTGGTCGATGATCGGATTCAATGGGACACCCAAAGCAGAATTTGTGACTCTCGGTAGCACAATGTACCGTTGGTACCATCTGTGTAAGGGCCGACTTCGTCGCCGCATTTGGACAAGACACGGTGTACGTGCAACTTGGATAAGGACAGAATTTGAGAGCCTTATTGGCTGCCACGAAGCTGCGGACAATCAGTTCCTTGTATCTTTCGACGGATTCGGGTTCCTCGGCCAGCGTTGAAGTGACAAAGGAGTCCGTGGCGATAAGAGTGCAGCCCGACGCCATGCATTTGATCGAGTAGTCCCCTTCTACGCGTATTTTGTTCTTGAGATGATGCACCCAACAGTCCGCGCAGAACTTATGGTCACAAACGAGGGACAACGTCTTTGGCTGAGAGTCGTCACAGCATATCGGGCAGAGAAAAGACTCGGGCTCGACGGAGGGTTCGGGTGTAAGGAGCGCTTTCGCTTTCAGCGCTGACTCAGCTGTTGTGCGTCGAGTGACTCTCTTTGGCGCAGAAGAGGTCTTTACTGATCGAGAGCTGGAAGATCGGCTGGAAGAGGGAGGGATTTGCGCTGGCGGCGGTTCTACTGGCGCGATTCCCGCTTTGGCGCTCTGGGCAGCGGAATCCTCCATGTACCTCTCGATCAGTTTCTCCTTATTCCAATTCATGTGTCGTAGGAGCAACGACGCGGCATCGGTCTAAATAACGTCCCAAAAAGCATTATCATACAAGAACACGCGAAATCGCATAGCATTCACATACCTCCACGCCCAAAATGCTGCTGATGTATTCCACGTCCTTCCGGATGAGCCCCTCCACTGCCTCCTGAGGTAACGTGTCAAATTCGACCTCGTAAATCTTGCGCTTGCTGGACGAAGGCTGCGCTGCATAGTCGTCTCTATAGGTATCTATACCGTCCATGTCATCTTCAGAGATGGCCGAGCCTGCACACGAGCGATTAGAGACGCGAAACAGCGCGTTTCAGCGGCAATGGGGAACCCGCACCTTCGTCGTCATCAACGATCATCTCGTCATCATCGTCGTAGTAGAAGTCGACATCAGAGCCTTCAGAGGACATGACGCAGGTCAAAGAGGCGAAAGGCAAAGGAGAACGAGTGCGGCGAGGTATGCGGTCGACACGATGATTGAGGAGCAAAGGAGAGGTGCGTTCCGCCATATAATCTGCCTAAAACGGGGGGCCGTGGGAGTAGAGAAAATGCGATGAAAATGAATTTCTGAGATGAAAAGTTGACTCGTGCATGCTTGCCCGGCTCAGTCTTCTCAAACCCAACGCCCATCTTGCGACACGCTTTCTCCTCGCCAGAACACGTCCGTTACCTCGTTACACGCGCACGATGTCGAGCGAGCCAAATCTGCACAAGGATCCCGTCACAGGGGAAATGATATCCAAATCGTCCGTCATCTACCGAGAGCAGCGCACCAATGTCCATCGTGCTGAATCTGTTGTGCTGCAGTGAACTCAAGAGGAGGAACGAAAAGCGCGAAAAGGAGGCGAGGAAGGCGCAGAAGGCCGCCGCTGCCCCGAAGCCAGCAGCAGCAGCAACGACATCTAGCAAGGATCAGGCTGCCGCTGAAGAAGAATTGACACCTAACGTATGTTTATATGCGCTCAATGTGTTATTCTACGTGCTGACACGCATTGCAAGCAATACTTCGAGCTGAGAAGCAGACAGATACAAAAGCTACGCGAAACGCAGCAACCTAACCCATATCCTCATAAATTCCATGTCACCAAGTCGATCTCCACCTACATTGACGAGTATGGTCGCGAAGGCGTTGTTGCTGCAGGAAATAAACTTAACAAGGTAGAGTCGCTCGCCGGGCGTATTCACAATATCCGTGCATCAGGACAGAATCTTCGTTTTTATGATTTGCATTCGGAGGGCAAGAAGGTCCAGATTATGGCAAATCTTCAGTATGTATTGTTCAATCTTAAATTTCTGTTTGGTTACGCAGGGTTTCGACCACAAACCTTTGTGTCACACCTTTTGCGAGCTACAAATATGTTCTAACGCGATACCTTTGACAGAGACGCTAAAGATAAGGAAGAATATAAGACGGTACATGAAATTTTCCGTCGCGGCGACATTGTAGGCGTCAAGGGCAGTCCTTCACGAACTAAGAAGGGCGAACTTTCCATTTCTCCTTCGGAAATGGTCCTGCTCGCACCAAATCTTCATCAGCTTCCTTCTGGACACTTCGGCTTGAAGGACCAAGAAACGCGATACAGGAAGCGTTACCTCGATCTCATTCTCAACGACGAAACTCGCAAGACTTTCATTACACGCAGCCGTGTCATCAACCACATCCGACGCTTCCTCGATAACCTCGGATTCCTCGAGGTCGAGACACCTATGACTTCCATGATTGCAGGAGGCGCCACTGCTAAGCCTTTCGTGACACATCACAACGATCTGAACCTGGATCTTTTCTTACGCATTGCTCCCGAGTTGTACTTGAAGGAACTGGTCGTCGGTGGACTCGATCGTGTCTATGAAATCGGACGCGTTTTCCGTAATGAAGGGATCGACCTCACGCACAACCCAGAATTCACCATCTGCGAATTCTACATGGCTTACGCTGATATGTACGACGTCATGGATATCACTGAAGTAATGGTGGAAGGACTGGTCAAGAATTTGACGGGTGGCTCGACTCAGCTTACGTACCAGCCTGAAGGAAAGGATGGAAAAGTCTACGAGCTGGAATTCAAGCGGCCGTGGAAGCGTTGGGACATGATCGAGACTCTCGAAGAAAAGTTGAATGTCAAGTTCCCTCCTGGCGATCAATTGCACACAGACGAGGCGAACCAATTCCTGCGCGACCTGTGCAAGAAGGTTCGTGTAACGTAAAGAAAGAGGATCGGTGTATTCACTTACACTCTGCTAGCATAATGTCGACTGCTCGGAGCCTCGAACGAATGCGCGCTTACTCGACAAGGTTAGTCGTCATCTACTGATCAAATTGTTTGTACGCTGAAAAGGAGTCAGTTGGTGGGCGAGTACATCGAGCCTCTCTGCATTTCTCCAGCCTTTATCGGTGAGTGCAGGCGCATATCATGTTTGGCAAACACTCAGAAATTTGTCTTGGCAGTCGGACATCCGCAAGTAATGTCGCCACTGGCTAAGTGGCATCGATCGCGTCCAGGACTTTGTGAACGCTTCGAGGGCTTTATGTGTGGCAAAGAATTCTGCAACGCATACACGGAATTGAACGACCCCTTCGAGCAACGTGCACGCTTCGAAGAACAGGTGCGTCGGGTTTAGTTGCAATTAGAGTTAGGAAGTCTGACACTTGTGGCAGGCAAGGCAGAAGGCAGCTGGCGACGACGAGGCGCAAGGAATCGACGACACCTTCATCGACGCGTAAGTAGTTGTGGCAGTTCGGCCCACCGACCTTTTTGCTGATCATATTCGTAGTTTGGAGCACGGCTTACCGCCTACTGGAGGCTGGGGTATCGGGATCGACCGCTTAGTGATGTTTTTGACGAATTCGACAAGTGCGTTTTTTGCCGCTTATTTTGACTGATTTGTGACCGGTTTTTATCTCCGCTTAGACATCAAGGAAGTGCTTCTCTTCCCCGCAATGAAGCCAATAGAGAACGCGCCCGGGGTGTCGAGCGCTGTAGGACCATCCGGACAGCTATGAAAGAATCCTAGAGAAGTATAGAAAATATGTGCGAAGATAATACTTGTTCCCAAAATACAGAGAATCCACACACATGTGCGTAATGGAGGAGGTCATGCGCACCGCAATAAGTCCTGCTGGTGTCTCATGACACGACGCCATGCAACCTCTTGGAAATGAGTGACCGCCAAAGATTTTTGCGTGATCATGAAAAAAGATGAGCAAAAGGATTTGTTCACGGCGAGTTGTTTGTCCTCGTCTTCGGTTGCCATGCCGCTGCGCAGCCGGTTCTGAGCTAAAAGCGGGGGAAGATTTAAAGTCCGCATACAGAGAAGGCCCGGCTGACGGCTCTCCCAGGATCTGCCATCGCCAGCCGCAGCCGTGCTCGCCGCTTTCTGGTGTCGCCCACCTTTCTCTCTCGTCACGCCGTCTTCCTCCTCGTTCGTCGTCGCATCGCGTCGATTCTGTCGCTCTTTGCCTTTCTCTCTCTCTCTTTCACCATTACGACCTCCACAACGACGACGGCGAGCACATCCTCTGCGGTCAGATGCTCTATCTGACTTCGGACAAGTTCTCCGTCTGTGAGTCCTTCCCTCGCGCTCCCAGAGAACGTCGCTGACCATTCCACCCCATAGTCATCCCGTTTGGGGTCATCGGGTATGTGTTTTCCATGGGACGATGGGGGCGATGGAGGCGTTGAGTGAGGGGGTGCTCTTCGTCAATGGCTTGCTAGCGCGGTCTTTCGACGAGTGTCAGCGCAAATTCTCCCTTATGACCTCAAGGTCTCTTAATCGCTTCTTCTCCACACGTCGCCTCCTGCTTCATTTCCCAAGTAACTCCCTTACTGACTCTCAACCTCGAAATGCAGATTTTACCGTTACTTATGGTACATTATCCGTCTCACCGCCTCATGGGTCTACAAGCCGGTCCCACTGCCTGAAAACCCGACGTACATCGCCTCCGAAGATGTCACAATCATCGTCCCGACTATCGATGCCGGAGAGGAATTTAAACAAGCAGCCCACTCGTGGCTCGTCGGCAAACCCAAAGAGATCATCATCGTCACTGAGGACAAAATGCGAGGCGAACTACAGGAACTCGCAAACTCAGTCGATCCCGAGCGTATTCGCGTCTTGACCGTTCCATACGCCAACAAACGCCTTCAGATGTCTCATGGCATCAAACATACCACAACAGACATCATCGTCTTCGCCGACGACGACGCCATATGGCCGCCCATGTTATTGCCATACATGCTCGCCTGCTTTGAAGATCAAAAGGTGGGGGGAGTCGGTACTTCGCAGCGCGTCATGCAAGTAGGTCCCCGCATGACCGTCTGGGAGGTCCTTGCAGCGTTCCGCTTGACAATTCGAAATATCGAAATATCATCATCAACACACATTGATGGAGGAGTTTGCTGTCTCTCAGGGCGAACGGCGGCGTATCGTACGATCATCTTGAAGGATCCCGAGTTCCTTCACGGCTTCACTCACGATTATTGGTTGGGAAAGTATCAACTCAACTCTGGTGACGATAAGTTCCTCACCAGATGGATGGTCGGCCACGGGTGGACGACCTACATTCAGTGCTGCAAGGAGGCCGAGATTCTCAGCACGATGAAACCAAACTGGAGGTTCTTAAAACAAGTGCTGCGGTGGACGAGAAATACATGGAGAAGCGACTTGCGATCTCTTTTTATGGAGCGATACATTTGGACGGCTCACCCTTATGTGGCATACACTATGGTAATTACGACTTCATCATCCATACCTCCTTTTACTAACTCGGTTTATAGGTGGATAAGTTGTTCAACCCGTTCACACTCTTGGTTGGTCCTGTACTCGTTGCATATGTTGTTTACAAAAGCACAAAGCCTGTGGATGAAGGAGGATATCATTTACCATGGTGGTAAGTCGCACATTATCAACTCAAAATTTTCCCACCTGTTTATGTATGCCACTCCAGGAACGTAATCCTTTGTTACATCGTTTGGTTGACAGCGACGCGCACGCTCAAGCTGCTCCCACATCTGTGGCATCAACCAGGACATATCATCTACGTGCCGGCGTTCATTCTTTTTGGTTATTACTTCGCGATCATGAAGGTTTACGCGCTACTCACGTTACATGAGGTACGTGTTTGTATCTCGTATCCCTAGAAGGTTTCGCTCACTTTCTTCTCTCGCAGACTGGTTGGGGGACCCGTGCAGGAATTGGCGACCCAGCTGCCGCCACGGCGGCGGCGTCAGCGACGAAGTCGCCATCGGACGAGAAATTAGCGGCGGAGGCACAGCATTATGGATCTTCATCAAGTACACCCACGCCCATGTATCGACGAGCGGACGACGGAGTAGGCGTTGCGCAAGGAGGGTTCTAAAGATCGTCCTTGGGTTGTTACGACCGGCACTGCATCTACAGAAGTATAGTTATTTCTTTTTACGAGCTCTTCACCAGCAACGCACCCAATACCTCCCTTGAAATGCTTTTCGCCAGCAATCCGCTCTCGTCCACACACTCCTCGCCAGCGCCCAAAGCTCGCTTCCCGCCATGTACATCAGCAGCATTCATCCGCATTGTTCCAGTCTTCAATGGCAGCCTTCTGTGCCCCCGCTACCCTAAAATCCCCCGTCCTCGTGCGTACGTTCGAATGGAGAGGAGTTGACGTTGACGGCCATCAATTTCTTCCTCTAACTCCGCCCAGTGCAATTTCGAACACTCATGGATATAATCGATGCAATCTTTCCTCCTGCATTATATACGTATCCGACAATTCTGTTGGTTTCTAAGTATTCTTCTTTTTTTCTTGCTTTCTGTACGTGCTGTGGGACACTTGTCTACGCGCTCGTTTGTGGAACAATTTTCTTTCGGTCGTATCATATCTTACATAGACCGCTGGCATGTACATCAGTATTTCAAGGAATGGGACTGTACATGCTAAGTACGAAGTCAATTATGTGTGTATTCGAGCAAGCAGCAAGAATTGAAGGTGTCACAAACGGCGTCAGATAGAGTTATGATACCTAAGATATACGAATTACGAAGAATGTCATGAAGAAACCGACCATCACAACGAGTAGGCTCAGAATCGTTATCCACGTCGTGTTCCCGCTCTTCCCTCGGTGGTCCCGCAGTCGCACTCTTTCCTTGCCCAGCACTTCAGCGTTCCTTTCCAACTTCTCCTCGACCTCCTGCATTACGCCCTTGTCCTTCGCAAGCGAGCTCGAGAAATGAATCGTGTTTTCCTTGAGCTGCCGGGCCATCGAGGCCATTTGCTCTGCGAGTTCGTCGTGAAGTGCGGTTGAGGACTGGAGGAACGCGGAGGTGCTGGTGGAGTTCGGGACGGCTGGTGGGGAGGATATGGAGGGGAATGAGGGCGGGAGAAGGGCTGAAGATTTGTCGGCGGTAGGTAACGTATCCGGAATGATATCGAAGATTGGCTTGCGTCCAGGAGACTTGTCAACTGAAGTTTCTCCAGTACCTGCAGGATCGAGCGTTTCTTCCTCTTCGCTAGCATGAGCTTCGATGGGAGCCGCTGCTTCTTCGGTCTTAAGCAGTGACTTTGGTATAGGTAACAGGGGCAGACGAGGCTTTGGTTTGACAGGCTGCGGTTTAAATTCCTGCGCAGAATTGTTCACATTTCTCTGGTCGTGTGCAAGTAGTCGAGGAACATACCAGACTGGCATCCTTCATGGATAATTCAAGGCGATTCAGAGTTTGGATGGTATCTTCATGAAACTGCTCTCCAGAGACACTACGGTATATGTACGTTTAAGCTCTCAAGAGGACATAGTTCAGAACCTTGTAGACGTACGCTCTCTGTGCACCAAGCCCTTCATCGTAGACCTCTGGTGGAATTGTCTTGAGCACCGATCGACAGTGTTTGACTCCCTAGACACACCATCTAAGAACATCCCAAATTATTTAAGAAAGACATCCCTACCTTCAACACGGTCTGTGTCTTCAACCACTTCGGTAAACGATCGGGCTGCGTTGACGTGGTCCAGTCCTCCTCGTCCACCGTTCGCTCGAGGAGCTTGACCGTCTTGCGCAAGTTTATGACTTCATGTCGGATTTGATCCCTCGTCAAAGTAGACATCTTTGCTTGGTTTCGAGGTCCACGAAGACTGTAAAAGACGAAAGAACGTCAGCTCTACGTGGAGGTCCTCGAAGCACAGTTACTCGTGGGAAACGGCGGAGAGCAGCGCGTCGAGGGCGTGTCGTTTGCGCGACGGACGCGTACCCTTGCTCTGACAAGGGCACTGAATCCGTCAATTCCGTGGGAACTTGAACGTAGGGAACGAACTTCTGTTCCAAGACATCGGAGTTTCAATACATGTAGTTCAGTACTTTCCAGCGTACGTTGTCTCTCACTCACCAAAATCTCTGTGAGCACAATCCGTCGACCCTACGAGCCTACATGCGACGACGGTTGTCAATGTATGTACACTTAAAATGGAGCTTCGTCTTACATCCCTTTTGCTCCCCGTCAAACCGCAGGATTAAAGTTGAGAGCTGCACAACTGTCATCGAGGATTTCGGCGTGCAGTGAGTCTTGCTACCTAACCGACTCTCTTTCGTCGACCACCATCTCAGAGGGCACGTCAAAACTTCCCAGATGAAGTCAAAAAGTCAACAAAACACCTCCGTCGTTGTGCGAGCCAAGCCAACGACGACGACGAGCTGAGCCATACTAATACACACCATGACGCTACTCGCTCCATTCCAGCGTAAGAGGGGTGAGTCGTCAAGAATATTGTCAGAATATAAATGTTTCCTCCCTTTTTTAGTCTTCGCTGAAGAAGTTCGACCAATGCGGATGACGTGAGTGCTCAAGCCGCACCCTTGTCGTTGGGAGGACCCGCTTCAAGTTCAGGTCCGAGCACGCGTAGAATCATTACAAGAAGTGTCGGATGAACTATTTGCAATCGAGATTCCAGAGTCATATGAATCATCGTCGAACAACAGCAGTCCGAGTCTCCTTTGAAGATTAAAGGACACTATTCCAAGCTCAGAACGAAAAAAAACACGTCGTATACAGATGCGGGACGTTGACGGGCTTCGGATGGGCTTGAAAAAACTGGAGATGCACGCAAGACTTCGAGGCTCAAGCCTCAAGCAAGACAAGGAGAGTAAGAATATCAAAGGCTCGCCGATCTCGCAAACTGGTATTCATCGCGTCGAAATTGTCACAGTGAGCTGCATCAAAGCATTTCGCTTTACATTGGATAAGCCTCATTGTCGCCAGAACCGTCTATACAAACCCATTCTATCAGCCTTACCATCCTCTCTCGCCACCCTCCTACCGGCGACTTCTTTGTGCTATCACCCCAGCGAACAACTGTTGCCCCGCGCGGGAGAGCTGCGCCGTTCGCTGGAGGCGTTTGGGAGATTTCATTTTTCAATTCGGCGTATTTGCCTGGAAGGTGTAAGAATCAGACTGTTTTTTTTTGTTTATTTCATATTCGGAAATAAATACATAGAAAAAAATGGCTACGTTTCTTGGACTTCTGTGAGGTCAGTACCAGGAATTTCAACACCCCAGAGCAAGGGTTCTGCCGGCGAAGCACGGCCCCAAATCAAGTTTGTCGACGTCGACGTTGTTTCCAACCTTCCACCACCGTCAGCGTGCTTTATGCGCGACTTTACGCGCCAGTTTGAAGATCAAATATGGAGAACCCTCACGCAGAACGGCAGGCAGTCCTACTCGCGCGCATCGTGAAGAACGTGGTTCGTCGACTGTAACGCTGATCGGTCTCTGCTTCCAAACTGACTATTCGCAGGAGAAATGCACGGAGATGTTTGAGGAACTCAACCACAGTCTTGAGGTGCGCTGATACTCAACGACTTGATTGAAACAGTAAAAACATAACTTGTTTGATAGGAAATTACACGAGCGGATAGAGATGTTCGGACTGCTGCCAGTTTGGTCACGAAGTACAGGAAGAACGTTCAGTACAATTTGGACGCGACGGGTGTTCGGAAGGCTACATAAGTCGTCTGCCTATTCTGAGGGTCGTTCTGTACTCTTCCGAGCCTTTGATTTGTCTACGTGGGTGTTCCTGGTACTCCGAGTCTGTAACTTTCCAGTGTTTTCATCATATTTCTAAGTTATCTTTATTAAACCATTCGTATATCACGTTTGAAAGGGTTTCCTCCATCATCTCTCCTCTTCATCTGTCTCACCGAATCGTCCAAATATCCACCCTTCAATATCTGTCTTTTGATCGTCTCCTTTCCATGAATCTACGCATTTGGTGATTAGATTAGATGCATACCCATGCGCCCACGTGCAAGACAAAATTGCATGGATCGATCGCCCTGCTGTCTCTTCACCTTCACCTCTGTTGTGCCGTGGTGCGTGTTTCTTTTTTTCTAAATTATTTGACAAACGAATCTGACAGTCCACGGTTGACTTGAAGCTAGGTCGACGCGAACGGTCGTACGAGCAGTTTTGCAGCGGGTCAGGCGCATATAGGAAGTGAGACTCATTCAGCTACTTTGGTGCGTCCATCGTGTACCACGTATTTACCTAATTGTTGACGAGATTCACGCAGGGAATTCAATGCTTACTCTTATCGGTACATCGGCTTTATCGCAGAGCAAGAGGAGCCTTGTCTTGCAGAACATCCAAAATGCATGTAGCCATATAACTTCAGTTGATGCAGTCTACTTGCACCTCATATGCTGTCGATCCCAACAATCTGAAGCTTTGCTCTCGAACCCCGGAACCGCGCAATACACCACTCTTGACGCGCTTCTTCGCTATGGGGACGATAATCTCTTACCTGAAACGAGGTCGGCGATCGAGAGACCGTCCCAGAACATCGTAAATGTCGTACCTCGTCCCGGATCCATTTCGCCATGGTCGAGCAAGGCAACAGATATCGCACGCATCTGCAACCTTGGCGAGCATATAGAGAGGATTGAACGAGGCGTTGCTTTCGTATTTGCCACCCACAACGGCCAGCCTATCTCCGAAGAAGACCTGCGTGCCATCGGACCGTTCATACACGACAGAATGACCCAGGTCGTACAGCTCTCCGCTCCGGAAGAATCACAAATATTCCAACATCAATCTCAGCGAACTTTGCAAGTCGTCGACCTGAATACTCCTGGCAAGGACGCCGTTGCAGCTCTTACTGCGGCGAATAAGAGCTTGGGCCTTGCTCTTGCACCTGACGAAATCCAGTATCTCGTCGATGCGTACGTCTCCGGCGCTGGCGCCCTCAAACGGGATCCGACAGACGCAGAGCTCTTCATGTTCGCTCAAGTCAACTCAGAACATTGCAGGCACAAGATATTCAACGCCTCCTGGTCTATCAATGGCGAATCGAAGGACTTTTCCCTGTTCCAGATGATCCGGAATACAGAGAAAATCAGCAATGCCCATACAATATCTGCATACTCTGACAACGCCGCCGTATTTGAAGGATTCAGTGCTCCTCGTTTCTCACCCGCTCCGTTGAATCGCCCATACTACGTACACGAAGAAGACATGCCGATTCTCATAAAGGTAGAGACGCATAACCACCCAACGGCGGTCTCTCCGTACCCAGGAGCTGCGACTGGTTCAGGAGGCGAGATTAGAGATGAAGGTGCTGTTGGCTTAGGCTCGAAACCGAAAAGCGGATTGGCTGGATTTTGCGTGTCCAACTTGCTCATACCAGGTTTCGAGCAACCTTGGGAAACGGACTTCGGGCGACCCTCGCATATTGCATCAGCTCTCGACATCATGCTCGAAGCGCCTTTGGGAGCCAGCGCGTTCAACAATGAATTCGGTCGACCTGCGCTGACAGGCTACTTCAGAACGTTTGCGGAGAGTGTACCGTCTTCGTCCGGTAGCCCATTCGGTGAGATTCGCGGCTTCCACAAACCTGTGATGATTGCAGGTGGAATGGGAAACGTTCGTCCTCAATTTGTCAAGAAGACGAAGATCGACGCTGGCGCGAAGATCGCGGTTTTGGGTGGACCGGGGATGCTCATTGGACTCGGTGGGGGTGCCGCATCCAGTCTGGCGTCTGGTTCGAGTTCTGCGGAACTCGATTTCGCGTCGGTGCAGAGAGACAACGCAGAGATGCAACGTCGGTGTCAACAAGTGATTGATACGTGCACCGACTTGGGCGACAAGAATCCTATTCAATCAATTCACGACGTCGGCGCAGGAGGACTCTCGAACGCTCTCCCCGAGCTCGTGCATGATTCGGGCTTGGGTGCAACATTCGAGATACGAGATGTGCTAGTGGCGGATTCCTCAATGTCTCCCATGGAGATATGGTGCAACGAGTCCCAAGAACGTTATGTGCTCGCCATCTCTCCATCCCAAGCCAAGCAATTTAAGGATATTTGTGCGAGGGAACGTTGTCCCTTCTCGTTCGTAGGCATTGCAACTCAAGAGGAGGAACTTATCGTCACAGACCGAGTTTACGGAAAAGACGTCGTTAGACTGCATATGGCCACGTTGTTCGGCAAACCGCCGCGTATGTCCAGGACAGATCAGCTAACCGCTCCTCAGTTTTCGCATTTCGATTCATCGCTCTTTGAATACCTTCCATTGGTGGAAGACTGGAATGCACGGTTTGCGATGGCGGTCGACCGTGTCCTTCGTTTGCCCAGTGTTGGTTCCAAATCATTCCTGATAACTATCGGAGATCGGAGCATTACAGGCCTCGTCACCCGCGACCAAATGGTGGGACCATGGCAAGTACCTGTCGCAGACGTTGCCGTCACACGAACGACGTACGGATTTGACGTGAAGACCGGGGAGGCTATGGCTATGGGCGAGCGACCTATCCTTGCCCTTATCAACGCGGGAGCTTCTGCAAGGATGGCCGTCGCGGAGTCACTCACGAACCTGGCTGCCGCCTCATTTGATAGTCTCGAGCGCGTGAAGTTGAGCGCGAACTGGATGTGTGCCGCTTCAAAGCAGGGTGAAGGCGCAAAGTTGTATGAGGCGGTTCATGCTATCGGGATGGATCTGTGTCCTGCGCTCGGTGTTGGGATCCCCGTCGGGAAGGATTCTATGTCGATGTCCATGAAATGGTCCAAGGACGGAAAGGAAGTCTCCGTCGCATCACCTCTGACCGTCAACATTACGGCATTCGCACCCGTCAATGACGTCGGGCGCACCTGGACACCACAATTACAGGAAGTTGGAGAGGAAACTGTCTTGATGTTCATCGACCTTGCCGAGGGTAATACTCGCCTTGGCGGTTCTGCATTGGCACAAGTTTTCAAAGATATTGGAGATGTCACGCCGGACGTCGAGAATGCACAAGTTCTGAAGGCATGCATAAATGCGTGTCAGGATATCAGGAAGACGGATCCAAATCTCGTCCTTGCCTATCACGACCGGTCGGATGGTGGTCTCTTTACGACAATTCTGGAGATGTGCTTCGCTGGACGTGTTGGCGCTACCGTCCAGCTTGATGGCCTTCCCGGCTTGAAACAGCCATTGGGCTTGCTGTTCAACGAAGAATTGGGTGTCATTCTACAGACCAGGCGTTCACAATTCAATTCTTTATCAGCGAAGTTTGCAAACCAGGGCGTCCCGTCCTCCGCGATTTACAACATTGGTTCGGTCAATGAAGATAGGAAGGATCAGGCGATTCGGTTCCAAATTGGCAGAGAAGTCTTATTCGAGGACACAGTCTCTGAGTTGCAGAAGAAATGGGCTGAGACTTCTTACCGCATGCAGAGCATTCGTGACGAGCCGAGTGCAGCACGACAAGAGTTCGATCTCATTCCTGATCAAAGCCATCGGGGTCTTTATTACGATCTCACGTTCAACTACGACCCTCTGCTGTCGTCGAAGCTGGCCTCTCGACCGACGGTGGCTATCCTCCGCGAACAAGGTGTTAACGGACATGTCGAGATGGCCTGGGCGTTCTCTGAGGCAGGCTTTGATGCGATCGATGTTCATATGTCCGACATCCTCAACGGCTCAACAAGCCTGTCCTCATTCCGCGGAATCGCAGCCTGCGGCGGGTTCTCGTATGGTGATGTTCTTGGTGCTGGGAACGGTTGGGCAAATTCGGTGTTGTTGAACGAAACGGCAAGAAAGGAATTCTCGGACTTCTTCCACCGGGAGGACTCCTTTGCACTAGCTGTATGCAATGGCTGTCAGTTCTTCAGTCACCTTCGTAACCTGATCCCAGGCGCGGAGGCATGGCCAGAGTTCAAAGCCAACAGCAGTGGTCGATTCGAGGCGAGGGTATGCGTGGTTGAGGTCGTCCCGAACCAGGTGACGGAGTCGTCTGTGTTTTTGCGGGGGATGGCGGGGTCAAAATTCCCTGTTGCCGTCGCTCATGGCGAGGGTCGGGCTTCATTCGAGAAAAGCGGGAGCGCTTCCGATCTGCTCGCAAGTGGAGGAGTGGCCATACGATACGTTGACGGGGAGGGATCACCCACTGAACGGTATCCTCTTAATCCAAACGGAAGTCCCGGTGGAGTCACTGGTGTACAGACTCCGAACGGAAGGGTACTTGCTCTCATGCCTCACCCGGAGAGGGTGGTCACCTTGGAAAGCAACAGCTGGTATCCTCCAGAACTGAAAGAGAGGTGGAAGGGACAAGGTCCATGGTGCAGGATTTTCCAAAATGCTCGCTCTTGGTGTGGTTAATTGCAATTGTAAATGTACATCGTTAGTTCAAAGCAGAGTAATATGGTACGGTATGTTTCCGCGTAATCTGTGTGAAGCGGTTGGAGGGCGGTGCTGCGATCGACGTTCTTCCGATCATCCTCCTTCGAAGCGTTCGGTTAGCAAGGTCGAGTCAACGGCGACGTTACGGCGTCCACAATTTCCCTTATAATTCACAACGATTCGTGTCATTCTCTTCACCGCAGCACATCCCTTCCTCTACTCGTATCCCGTTTTTGCTGCGACTCAAGAGCGCTTTGCACTCAACATGGCCGAAGAACATCCCGAGACGACGAGTTCTCTACCATCCGAAGCTAATGCAGCGAGCTCAAGTTCACTCATAAATCCAGTCCCAATGTCGTTTCCAGCTATACTTCGCAACAAGATGGTGACTAGTCGTTTCGCCCACCTCCGTACACCGACGGAATCCTCCCCTGTTCAGTCGGTTCGAAAGAGGTCTCGCGATGATAAGCTCGGAAAGCGTTGGGTTCGAAGGAAAGACAACGGTGTGTCTGCAATCTCGAATTCTTTTCGATGCAGAGTTTTCTGACCATCATATTCCATAAAGACCAATTCAAGGGAAACCAACATATTTTCCGTGGAGATGAGCGAGACTTCATGCGCCCCGCTCCTCGACGCACCTTCCCGGACCCTCTTCCTCGGTATCTGCAACGGAGCTTGTCTGCCCCCTCTGCACCGAGTCGACCCCAATACGACCCACTTTCTGCGAACGCGGGTCGTTTCTCGATGAGCCTGAAGGGCATACGCAGGACACTCCGGCAACAGCGCTGGCGTGCAGAGTACCTTGTGCGCGCCGTCGAAGACGAAATGCTCGACTGGTTGCACGAGGGCGGGACGGTGTACCTCCCCGACGAGCCGCCTAACCACCCATACGATGCACCTGGGACGCCAGTGCGTTCGCTGCCCGTTGTCTTCGAGGTGTCGCGCACGCCGCTGCAGCTCGTATGGGACGTCGAGCAGGACAACTTTGCGCGCTACGTTGTGCACTGCTGTGCTCGGTATCACAACGTCGTGAGCTACAGTGAGTGTATGCGCTTCGTCTCGATTCTCTGTTTGAATTTTTTCTAGGCAAGGACATCGCGGGCAGAAGACTAACTTTCCTCCTGCGCCCAAACGTCACTCGGCCTGACTTCACCGCCGTATCCGGCATCGCAACTCCACCTGCTACAGAGACAGACCGTACACTCGATGATTCTTCCGAACCTGATACCATGTCCGTAGCAGACAGCCAGGACCTCGACTCAGATTTCGATGATTCAGACACGCATACACGAAGACGACACGGAGGCCTTTCAGCGGTAGCAGAGCTGAGCGATGTCGACGACGGCGACGAAGTCGAAGGACAGCGAAGAGCGCTCGCAGGCCTCACACTTGACCCACGGAGGAAGGCGCACAGGTTGGAAGAGAGCGCAGAGGATGACGCAGATGCGGAGTCCGACGACGTGGTTGGAGATGGACAATTGGCAACCAGTGTTGCGTCGCTGAACATACAGGACGAGGACGCTTCACAAGCTATTGAGCTCACAAATGCATCGACTCCTAGACCGCGAGAGCGCTTGGGCTTATGGGATCGCCGACAGGGTTTGGCGAGACGAGCCCCTTCTTCTCCTTCTGCCTCGCCTTCACCAATCCAACGAGAAGTCAAGTTTCCAAATAGATTACGAACTAGAAGAGCAACTGCTCAAGGGACACTCACCAAGATATCATTGTTCGATTTCGTGTACGGATAAGAACTTGTCGTATGTTCATTCTAGGTTGTTAATATGGTGAGGAGTGAACTAGGAAACATTCGTGATTGTAATGCGAACGAAAAGCAATTCAGAAATGCAAAACACAGCAATAAATACGACAGCGAGATACATTGGTATAGAGATAGATATTCGTCTAGATATGCGTAGATGACTTAGATGCATAAGAAGATTGGAAGAGACAGCAAAACGATTTAGCCAACGAAGGCCCTCATAATGATATAGAATGTCGATCCAGCGAACCGCTGCAGCGCGGTGTCAGTGAACGTAGCAGTGATCTATGAGACTAATAACTTACAATAATGTTCGTGATACCAACGAATGCAAGGATGAAAGTCATGTACACTTTCGTGACACTTGCGCCGCCGTTGAAGGTTTGAGAAGGGTCTCCTGAGCTTAGGATAGCCAGAAGCAACATCCCCTACAATACGGTCAGAAGTTTACATATTTCGAGTAAAAGACAACTGACGTTTGATAATACCCAAGCCAACAGTACATTCGTTCGGACATTGGCGTAGTAGTCTTTTGCTTGTTGTTCCTTCTCCGCCGCGGAGGGTACAGTGTTCGGTTTTGTGACAGGTTTACGCGTCTTCAAGTTATTGAGTGTCTCATCGTACATCGCGTTGACATCAGATGGCTCGGCGAGGATCTCGACATCGACTTGCGATTGACTATTTTGAATGACTGCACCGAGATCAGTCTCGACTTCGTCGTCCTGTTTGGTACCCCAAGAGATCTAGATAAAAAGGTCGTATAAATGAGCTCATTGTCAATTACGACGCTATCTGGTTGAATACTTACATCGTCAAGATTTGAGAATGCATAGCTAGACGCGAGAGATGTTTAGAGTTCGGCGTAATGAAAGACGAGACCACCACTTACATGTTCAAGATATTAACGTACGTCGGTGACAACAATAAGTAGGGCAGGAAACTTGTCAACATGTGCCAAGGGTCAAGGGCAAGTATGCTAGAACTGAAGTAGACTGTTGTCGGTTGTTAGAGAAATACTTGAAGTGAGTGTCTCGACAATACTTACCTCCATAGGTTATGATGATGCTGAAGATCATTGTCGAATATAAAGTCCCTCCTTGCTTTGACGCTTGGATAGCGCATATGAATGCACAGATGAGTGCATATACATCGATGATAGCAAAGAAAATCGCCGAAAGTTTGTACTTCCAGATCGATTGCCTTGGTTTGTTTCCACCCATGGAAAAGAGGAAACATGCGACGATAATTGAAGCATATGAATACTAGGATAGAACATTAGAGACAGCTTGCTTTCTTGACGTGAATTTACACACCTGAACTACCGAGTTGAAATACCGAATCCCAGGGATTCCGAACGAAGGGTCTTGTAGCGATGATGTGACAATAATCTACGATTCTGGTAAGCACTCAGAAAACGCACAGAAGCCATTGTACTCGTACGAAGAACAGGTAGAAGTTTCCCTAAAGAAGGCAGTTCATCAAATAACCCTAATTTAACGGAGGCGGTCAACTTACAATCGCGAACCACGAGAAGATCAAGTTGATAACATTGTACGCAGTCTCAGCCATTAAGGCAGCCTTTCGACCCATGCTATGTCCGGAGCGCAGTATTTGGTTGGCATGCGTGATGGCGTAGACAGCAGCGAAGAACGAGCCGTTCAGCCATCTTCGTCTCTGGCTAATGAACTCAGGTAACGCATCAGGTACATCAGTCTCGCCGACCGCCGATTTCACATAACGTAGCACCCTGTGAGATGATTGTAAGAAGATCGCGGATGGCGGATGGAATAGTCAAGACATACCAATTCTCGTTTGCTTTAGCCACCAATTCGAAACATAAAATTCTCTGTGGATGGTTGTCAGTGAATGAATACAAGTCTTGTCATTTAACCCACGTCTTCAGCCAAGTCTAAGAAGAAACTTTTAGCTCTGATCGCTCGACAAGATTATCCAGCACTTACACATGTTAGACGTGAAAATATCTGTTTCTCGACCATGGAGGATTTCACCCTTGAAGTACGAAGCAAGCGGGCCCACGCCATAGTTGTCGTTTTGTAATGCACGGTATCTTTGAGTTTGTCAGAACGATTTTGGCCAGAGATCTTCAGATGAACGGACCTATACGCTGAGAATGCACCAGGCTATCGCAGAGAGTTTTAGCCAAGCTGGAATAAATCAAGATCTGGAATACGTCACTCACCAAAACGCTGATATACCCGAACAATGACTCCGTTGGTTTGTCAAGTATGTTGGCAATTTTGTACTCGAAGTTTTGCGAGGCAACTGGTAGTGATTCGTAAGTCGAAGTAGGATTGAATAAAAATTAAACCCTTACCTAATGGATTGATCAATTCCACCCAACGTTTGCCCTTATACGCAGCAATTTCACCACAAGCACCCGCGACATTGGAGTTTCGGTCGAACGTCTTCCAAAGATGGTACAAACTTTTGTGCCCAGGACGAGTTCCGACATCGATAAGGACGCATACATTTGGCTAAGAACCCATTCAGTAGGCGGACGAAATGATCAGGATGTAATGCTTACACGAAGAAGGGGCGCGAACGCGTTGAAGAACCATCGGTGACTATTAATCTTCTTCTGGTTCTTTTCCTTCAAGCAGAACAAAATCTGCGTTGGCACAATGCCCTTGTCTGGGTACCTAAAGTGCAGATTCTCGTCCAATCCAAAGGAGGTGGTGTACTCGAACAAGTGAGCAGTGACAGGTTTGTTGTTGACCATGTTCTTCATGAAGTCGCCGGGTTGATAGACACCAAGTGCGGTCAAGCAATCCACGACTCGAGGGTGGATTTTCTTTCGCCCGTCGGACACTATGCAGACTACGACCTTCTTCCAGGCGTCTTGCCCCCACGTCTGCGAGTTCTTTCGAGTACACAAATGTGATATATTGCGCATTACTCCCATCAACGTTCGGCAAAAGAGAACTTCGTCCTCCTGTTGATCAAGTCAGACTTTGGGTTTGACAAGGAAATTGATTACCCACATTGTACATCGTGATTACAATGAAAAGCTCAGTGGATCGACCGTTCTCATTTTGCCTGAGGAAGAAGTTGTTCTTCTTGAAGTCGTCTGGATCGCACGTAACAGCGGTGTAGCGTGTTTTGGCCATCTCCTCGTCCTTTCGAAGCGGCAGAACGAGCCTTGTCGGGACATCGAGATCAATGACCAAATTACCTCGCGTCAGTTGAACGCGTTTCTTCATCTGGTGCCGCCGCGTTACGCGTCCTATAGGTGCTGGTCCATAGTGCTGAGTGGTGACGGGCGTGGTGGGTAAGTCTGTGATCGGAGCCTTCTCGTTGAATTCCTTCTCGTCGTCCTCGTCGTATTCATGTTCGAAGTGAGGGGGTAGCCTCTCACCTAGATCGTAGCTCGACGCGTTCTTCTCCACATCGAAACTCCTATTTGGATTGTACTCGGCGCTGTTGTTGGCCAACGCATAATAGTCATCATCCCCCATTGGTGTTGCTGATCTTGAGCGCATTTGTCGCCGCCTAGATCCAGAATAGATTCCAGATGAATATGCATCGGCGTTGGAATCGAAATGGTCTGCAATGACCTCTCCTTGTGCATTGTGGTGGGTCGGTAAGCTGTAGGCTCCTCTTGGGTCGCCTGGACTCAAGGATTGCGCACGGTCGTACTGCGGTGTGTGGATAGCTTCATACGCAGAGACGGGTCTCGAATATGGATCACCCTGGAACGGCGTCTGCGGGGTATATGGTGTGTGTGCCCGCGAGTAACTATCATTAGGGTCAGCGTAATCATTAACTTGACCGTAATCGTAGTCGTGTTGTGGTTGTATAGCATGGTGCGGTATGGCGGAATCGTCTGTGAACGGATTGCCGTCATGTGAGGAAAGAGACCGTGGCACTCCATTTTCCCATTGTAGAGGTTCGCCTGTGTTGATGGTCGGTAGCATGGGTGGGTCAACAAGTTGCACGGGTGTACGGTTATACACTCTGCGACTCGCTGCACTCCCAACGCTCGAGTCTGGTCGTTGTGGGAGGGCACGACCAGAAGCAGAAGGAGACGGCGAAGGAGGTACTGGGAGAGGGTGTACATTTAATGCAGGCGTTGTCGCTGTCGAAGGAAGAGCTGCAGGGCCAGGGGAAGGGGTACGCGTGGACACTTGGACAGGAGGAGTGGGCAATGCTGAACGCGCTCTCTTCGGCGTGCGAGGAGGCAACGGCGGCGGCTCAGCGTTCGAACTCTTGGAAGCACCCGAGAGACGCTGCTGCATGTCGTTGATCGCCTGCTCGACAGCGTCAAAGTCGAGTTCGATGGGCGAAATCGGGTCCGCCTTGGACGCGAAAGGGTCTTCCTCGGAACGAATCGACGGTGCTGGTGCTGGCTTTCTTCGCATCTTGTAACGATTTCGTTAGCGTCGTCGATGTCGTAGGGTGTTCTTGCTGTTCGTTAGCTGTCGTCGTCGTCGCGGTCGTCGTCGCGGTGTGGTTCACAAAGCGCAGTGAACGTTATCCACGAATGGACGCGACGAGTTGTGCGACAACATATGCAAACAAACGCGTCGTCACTCCCATCACATGACCAGTCTCTTGTTTCTCCTTGACTCTTGAGTCACCATCTTTTGTCAGACGTGGTTTTCTTCCAGCAAAGGTGAGCATCGGAGGTATCAGTTACTTAACTTACTACGCCAAAAGTCGGAATTGAAATTGCAAGAAGCGTTTTGATCAGTGGGTGTCCAGGAATGCAGGTCAGTATTGACATTTGACACAAACTCGTCGCTACAGGAACTACTCATACAAGATTTTTCAACGAGACTCGATCGACTTATTGATATGGGTATCATATTATTCTAGCGGGTATCGTACCAGTGGTCATAAATATCGATGAAATGATTGGAGTATGGGGATTCTCGATGAGAATTATGATAAAAAGCTCAAAGCCTGGCAGCAGGGATGTGGATCGGTTGGATCTCATAAACTTGTTCGCGCCTATGGATGGCATAGAGTCGGCAAAATACCTCACCGGCCGAAGGTCGTTTCAGCTGGTCATGGTCCCAGCAATCCGTCATGAGCTTCCACAGCTCGTCTGTCAATTGAGGTGCTTCCGCGACTGTGGGCCTCTTCGGACGGATCCCCTTGATCACGTCGAAAATGACTTTCGCGTCGGGTCTGATATAGCTGAAGGGCAGCATTCCAGTGAAGGTTTCGAGCATGAGCATCGCAAAGCTGTAGACGTCGCTCTTATCCCGGTAAATGTCGAAGTCGGGTTCCGGAATCATCAGCTCTGGAGCACACCATCTGCAGGATCCACAGCAGTTTGCCCGCGTGAAGACCATCTCGGTGGTGAGTGTCGCTTGTCCGATGTCACCGATGAGAGCGCGCCCATCGTCATCAATCATAATATTGGACTAAAGGGATAAAATCAATGGCGAAGAAATAGCCAAGATGAGGATGCACGCACTGCTTTAAGCTCCCCGTGGTATACGGGCGTCTTGAAGGTATGCAAGTAGTGAAGACCGTGTGCGACATCTAGGAGCTGTAACGAATAAAATAAGCAATATAGCAGATTAATTGATTAAATCAGACTAACCAACTGCACCCGATTTGCGTGAGGATGGGTACTCAGATATTTGTTGAGGTTACTGTTCTTATACATAGGTAAAACAAGGCCCGGAAGATGTCCAAAATCATTTGTGACCCCAATAAGAGGTACGACGTTGGCGTGGCTCAGTTTCGACCATACGGTCACTTCCTTCATCAGAAGCTATTAGGTGAAATTTAGCCATTTGAAAAAGAAGATTGGCGAAATTTACTCACATTCCAGAATTGCTCCTTCACTCCGTCGACGTAGGGCAACCCGCGGTAGACTTTGATTGCGACAGGCGAGCCGTTATAGTCAACCTTCCAAACGTCGGAACAGCTTCCAGCTGTGAAGCTTCGTGATTCGGTTCTCTTTACTTGTCCTTCGTCGAACACAACCACATCGTTGTAAACCTGGAGTTCCTTACTCTGCATAGGGCTTTGTTTGAGATCCGTTCTACGACGTTCGAATAAAGTTCGCTTGAGTCTGAAGGTCAAGGAGCTAAGTTCTAATAAGGACTTACGGGAAGTTCGGTGGTCAGAGGGGTAGTGAAAGTTAGCGATAAGCTAGATAGAGAGCGCGTCTTCAGAACGATGCTCTTATAAAGCCATGCCAGGAGGTTGACACGCTTCTACCCCTGGCGCGTTTTAGCAGTGTGTGTCGCTTCTAGGATGACTCTATTTCGAATGAGATTTGGCATCGCAATATTAATCTTCGGATTACGTGCTAGACACATACCTCTACGGTAGAACCGCATCCAAAAAAGCATTTCGCGGCGAAGTTACAGGCGGATTATAAGCTCCTGCACTGCAACGTGAAGTGTAATATGTGGCTGTGTCATTGTCAGAAGTCGCGCAGAAGTCGCATGGCAGTGGAAAGCGCTGCCCCGACGTGCGGCGGGGTTCTCCCAAAGTGACTAGGTTACCAAACGTTGCCCAGCTGGCGACGAATAGAATGGGGGGATACACTGCATAAGTAAGGCGCCACGTAAGTGAATCTTGTTTCAACTCATAAAAGGAGAACGGCATGTGAACTGATACTACCATTCATAGGTGCTAATACCCGCTGGCCCGCTATGAGAAAATTGCAAGATCAAACCCAGAAACAGTCTACACTTCCAAATATCGCACTAGGCGCCTGATCTCAGCCCAGCCGGAACCTCCCTCCACCCAGATGCCTTTAATCTCATCGCTGATTCGCTTCGCGTTTGCCCTCTTCAATGCACCGTCCTCGCCTTTCGCTTGTTCGAGGACATTGATAAATTCAGCAGTGAAGGCGTCGATAGTGCCTTTGGGTGCTCGGCTACCTAGTCTCAAAATAGGCGCGAGGCCGTGCGGACCATTCCGTGCCTCGAAGAGCTCGTACGCAACGTTCAGAGTCCAGGACAGCGTCACCGCATTGAAAGGCTGGTCACCACGGAATGGCCAGCACATCCTAGTACACCATCGAGCTTGGTTAAGGGACGATTCCGCTAATGACATGTGAAAGTTGTGCACTCACATCGGTACGCCCGCTAGCAGGGCTTCAAGCATTGAGCTCTGCCCGCAATGTGACACAAACCAACCAGTTGCCTGTCTCATATGCGCGTGCGTGAGCGACTCATAAATGCGATTATACCACCAGAAACGCACGCTATGTCCGAGGATAAATTGCTGAGGCGCCCACCTGCAGAGGATTCCAAGTTTAGACGCTTCTACTCGATCGAGCACCTCTTGTGGGATCGAAGCTTGGGGCGCGGTATGTGCAAGGATCTCGTAACACGTGTTAGTATCAGCAAGCGGGTAGATGGACACAGGAATTGACAGGAACATACAAAAGGAATATGGCGGGATATCAAAATATCGAGCATCGCCCAAAGCTTCTCCGGTTCCGTCGTCCAAAATACGGTACCAAAGGATATCTAGGATGAAGGGAGGGTGAATGTCTATCAGGGGTGTAACTGCTTCACGTATCTTCACAAGGACGCACATAAATGACGGACTGGGGGCCATATGTCTCGACTGCGTTGTCGAGAAACACCTTGATATGATCCGGTATATCTGACGTGTCCGAAAAGTCCTCGCCTTCCGCTTCTTCGATAGACGCCAAGGGACCCAATGAGAATACGGGGCGTGGAGCACACCATTCCCCCCAAGCACGGATCGCAGCGGGCTCAACAGCACACGAAGAATTCAATATTATCCCGTCACACCGGCTGAAGAGCCTAGCAGTTCATCGATATAAGGTGAGCCGCAATCATGAAATGAGACAAATACTCTTACCTATGCATATGCCGTGTGAGGTACGCAATCGATACTCCGGAATCAAAGCAAGACTATTTAAGTAGGGTTGATGTATCGGAAACGTGAAAAAACACAGGACAATGTCGTCCAACACACCAATTGAGGATACACCTCGTAGTCATGCATGGGGATCATTCCAGCCCCTTTGATGATTTTACCCGTCGTTTCTTCCCATATCTACGGTATGCCGGTTACCACAATATTCATCGAAGAACGAACAAATCGCTCGGAGAAAAGGAAGCACTTACCTTCTGCGCGAATCCGCGGATTTCGTCTGCAGGTACATTGTTTGCTTTGCTCTGAATCTCTAGTTTGGATGCAAAGTCACCCCGACCACCGAGCGACTCCGGCGCAGATGCAAGGAATACCTGGGTAGCCGAAGAGCCTTGCAAAACGAATACGGGGATCGAAGAACCACTTGTAGCTCGGATGGACTGTAGGAACTCCCAGCCAACTAGCTGGAAATTACGAAGAACCCGAAGTCAGCCGGGTAAGGACGTTTGGTTATAGCTCACATCAATAACGACTGCGCTTGGGATAGGAAGGCCAGTGATTAGCCCCTTTGTTGCAGGCGCTCCCCGGATGGGTTTCTCATTTACAAGGGATTTGTAAGTCTGCGTAAACGACTCGTTGATGACCTCAGTGTCGAATGACGATTTGTTGCATTCAAGACCAACGACCCTATGTAAGCATTGTTATTCGAGTTACAAGTATGCCTCATAGCTCGTAGATTTGTAAGTCACATACCTGATGCATTTGCGTCGGTCTTTCTGGACATGAAGGATAAGCTGCTTGCTTAATTCCCGATCTATCGCGTCGAAAAGCGTGTCTGCCACAAGCAATGTGATGTATGTAGGCTGCAGCTTCTCGATCTTGACGGCCAAATCAACCATAGGCTTTATATGACCTGCGACGTATTGGGAGTGGTCAACACGTTTTCCCGCACACAACTCGAATATTTACCGTAGAAAGCCGATGCGGACATGATTAGGTGACCTTTGGGAAGGTCGGGGAGCTTAACGGGTGTCATAGTGGAAGTAGAGTCGACGTGGGGGAAGAGACTGTCGTCGTCTTTTATACGTTCCGAGGTCTTGCTCCCCAGGCTGTAGGCCTTCGCAGCTGTCGACACCGAGACGGCATTGGAGCCCAATACGCAAACACCGTAAGGAACATTCTGCCAATGAAGCACGCGCCCACCCTGGGGAAATGGCTTATGTATCCAGGAAGAGGCAGTCGGAGGGAGTTCGTCGGTCACGGTGACCTCTTCAATCTGCATATTTAGATAAACGGTGACTTGGGAGATGTCCGGCCCGTTGTCGTCAAAAAGACTTTGAGATCCAAAAACACGACTAGAGTGCTGCGAACGGGTGAAGTGATTCCATGATGTGATCTCCACCAATGGAAGACGTGGTTCGTGCCCGTAAAATCAGGTTAACGTCCATGTGTTATACACGACTTCGGCCCCTTGAAAGCTTCAATGTTGGTCGAGAGGTAAATTGCGTTGGCTGTGTGAAATGCGAAACAGGAGCTATTTCCGAGTAAATATCCGGGCATTTGAATACTTCCGTACAGACAATGAATGATTTTGAAGTTCTGAGTTGGAGGGTTAAGAGCACGAACACGCCGAAAAAATTTATGCGACTTACTACAGACAAAGAAAGTAACAGATGTCGAAGAATACCCGAAGGCCCCGCATAGAGCTGTCTTCTCCGTCCACTCAATGTCATTGTTCTAAATATTGTCGGTTCGAGAACCCAATTATTTCAGAAACTCCCAACTTGTATCCAATGACGACAAGTTTGAAGTTCGATAGTTACTTCAGCCGCGAATCGTGACGTCCGGGGTTGCCCATGCTTTGGCGATGCAAATTTCCGCTGGAATTACTACGTGAGTCTATCATTCTATGAGTGATATAAATACATCGCCTGCTGGAAGCGCGACAAAAATGAATCAGAGCTGAGCGGATTGCTTTTCCTTGGAATGTATATGCTCCTTCCAACCAGTATCGAGCCTTTCGAGCATCGTCTGGACGGAACGCACAGCGCCTTTTCTCTCCTTTCTTGCATCAGTCCACGCGCCGTCCATCGCAAGAACGTCAAGACGGAGCAATGATTGGAGGAGAAGTTCCCCGAGTCGCGTGTGCTCCTGCTCCAGGGTGAGGCTCTGCGGAGGGGTGTATTCTGTGTCTGAAGGCGAGGAGAGGTAGGAGAGGAAGGCGTTTAATCCAGGGACGATGGTTTTGTTGACATTTGAGATTTCTGAATGGACGGCGGCGATGGTGCTAATCTCAGTTGCGGGTGTTGATGGTTTTTGTTTTCCCGAAGAAATGGACGAGGGCTCTGGGACTGGTGCGCCTTTCTCCATGAGCACGATTTTGCTGTTTGCACGGATCTTGTACGCGCTCACTGTGTATCGATGGAACGTGTCAGCCGCGTCACTCATTTCATTTTCGCATTCATTTTGAAGGATGGAGAGAGCACGCACAAGGAGCATTGTCGTCCTTCATCACGGCCCCAGCGTGGATGAGCTTGAAGGCGGTGGGGTCAATCCCGGTGACCTCAGCGAGCTCGTTGCGCAGAACGGCGAGCGTCGCGTTGGGATCTGTCGGGAGGTCGACGTGGAGGCGTTCCTTTCCCCATTTGACGGACAACGACATATGTTTCTTGCGGGTTCTGCGAGCGACAGCGACGACGATGGCGGAGAGAAAGACGAGGAGTGCTAGTGCAGTGTGTTTGTCGTTCATCTACGCGGCGAATAGAACACAAACACTCACCAAGCAGCACTCCGAGATCGACCATCAATTCAAAAGAAATTCAAAAATAAAATTCAAAAAAACTCGCTGCGCCTGCACGAACGTGTCCGCTGACATAAGCAGAGTTGCCGTTTTGAGCGAGTGATGACTTCATCCGCCTCCTCTCATAAGGACGGCCATTTTCCAGCTCATCGTCATTCTAATGGAACCAGAGCCCTCCTCTTCCTCCTCCCTCTCCTCCGCATCGTCTGCGAACAACGCCGACAGCTCTTCCTCGACGACGACATCGACGCCCTCGACAACATCAACGATGTCGAGCCCATCCCCAGCGCCTGTCCCATCTCGTCCCGCCACCGCGTCTCTCAACCCATCCACGCCCCGCGCAGTCTCCGCCTTATCGAGGGGAGCTGGCGCGACGAGGATCCCGCCGTCGTTGCAGGCAAAGATGGCAGCAGTGAGTCTTCTCTCAGCATGCATATTACCACGTTCTTGGGTCTGACGATCGTCCCAGATGGCGAACCGTGCTAATAACCTCAATGGCTCTCCAACAACGTCCTCTGGCGAGCTTCAGCAGCCAGTTCTTAGAGCTGCCCACTCTGCGCCAGAAAACCCTATGTCTCCTCTCACCGCAGGAACTGCTCGTATGCACCTTGGTAGCGTTACTCCCGGTCCGAGTTCAGGCATGGCAAAGCGCAAACGACCAGGTGTGCTTAGCGATATCCTCGGCCCCAACGGTGGCAACAGCACCATGAGCGACGCTGGTCTCGGCGCTGGTGTGCCCAGAGATGAGGATGCGGAAATGCAGCTCATGCATCCGCATCGCCGAAACCCACCAGGGAGCATCAGTTCTCCGTTCTCGAACTTCAACAAGATCGTGTAAGCAGAATCATGTTTCTCTCCCCGATTGCTATTGAGAGATATATTTTTAAGTGATCCGAGCGGGGCACTCAAGTTCGGTGGCAAGGCGGTCTTACATGCATCCGGTGTCGATTTTTCAAACGGGTCCTCTTTCGCGATAAACATGACCCAGATGCAGCTCCTAGAAGAGCTTGGTCGCGGCAACTACGGCACCGTAAAGAAGGTGCTTCATAAGCCTACGAACGTTCTTATGGCTATGAAGGAAATTCGTCTTGAGCTCGATGATGCAAAGCTAAGCGCCATTCTCATGGAGCTCGATATCCTCCATCGCGCAGTCGCGAGCGAGATTGTTGAGTTTTATGGCGCTTTCTTCATCGAGAGTTGCGTCTACTATTGCATGGAATACATGGACGCCGGTTCTCTGGATAAACTTCAGGGCGCGGGCGTCCCGGAATCCGTCCTTGCTCGCATTACTCAATCCATGGTTAAGGGTCTCAAATTCCTCAAGGACGAAATGCAGATTATTCATCGAGATGTCAAGCCTACCAATGTTCTAGTCAATAAACGCGGCGACATCAAATTGTGCGATTTCGGGGTTTCGGGTCAGTTGGAGAAATCGTTAGCGAAGACGAACATTGGGTGCCAATCGTACATGGCGGTATGGATCACATCATTCTTGTTATTGGTTATTTTGTTGACGAATACTTCTTCATCAGCCCGAGCGAATCAAAGGGGAGTCTCAAAACAATCTTGGAACTTATACCGTTTCTTCCGACGTATGGTCTCTCGGACTTTCAATGATCGAAATCGCACTCGGGCGATATCCATACCCTCCGGAGACCTATCAGAACGTATTTGCCCAGTTGACCGCGATCGTGAATGGCCCTCCACCGGAGCTTCCGCCCGGACACTCGACGAAAGCGATAGACTTCGTCAGCCGGTGCCTCGTCAAAGAACCTCAATCCCGAGCGAGCTACGCTGAGCTACTAGTGCGTAGTTTCTGGCCTTTCTCTTCCTGCGATTTTAACTGTGTAATACGTATAGGAGCATCCCTTCTTAGTCGAGGATCGTACCAGAGAAGTAGATATGGTTGGATGGGTGGCTTCTGCGGTAGCGTACCGCGAAGCACAGAAATCGTCCGCTTCGTCCACGGGAACTGCAAGCCCCAGCAATAGTGCAAGTTCAGCAAGCAGCGGCGGGGCTTCGCCAGATCAGTAACTTTACCTTCGTGGAGGTAAATTATTGTCAATGAGCTGCCCAATCCCGATTTTCCGAATACTCGTTGGTTGATTGCCATTTCCCTCGCCTTTTGGGTTCACATTCTTTGGGTTTTCTGCTCGGCAACGTCTACGCGTTACCGCGGTGTATATCGGATTCTTCCTGGGCTCTCGCTGGACTTTCCTCATGCCTCTTTCACTGGTATTATCGTGGTATAAACGGACTTGCGGCGGTAATGTCAGGACGATGTTACGCTCGAGTGCTGTCGTCGAGTTTTTTCGGTTCGAAGACGAAGGTCATCGGCGAGCTGCCAACGCTCGTAGCCTGTCATGCCAAACATCTAACAAGAATAGGCATCAATGGGACGTGTAACGAATAAGAAGATACGTCATTTGTTCCGTCTTTCCTTCGCCCCTTTCCGCATTATGTCCTGGGTGCGTCCGTGCGTCGTGGCAACATCTTGCAGGTTTGTGACGCTGCACGCGGTGTTTTCTTCCACTAAGTCGTCATAGGTGGTCTTTGGGTTATCGGATAGTTGGTGGGCGGTGATGAAGAGGGTGTTTTCCAGATCATTCATTTATTTTACTCCGTACACGTTCGCATATATGTTGTTCTCTCTTGTACTCTCCTTCTCCCCGTCGTCCACTCATTTTCGCGCACGCAATGTACTACTTCATCAAGCTTCATCTCACAACGTTCCTATTATTGCTGTTACAAACGTCGCACTGCACTTGTTTTGTTGTTGAATATGATGCATTCTTCTTCGGCTTTTTATTGATTGGGATTTCTAATAATTAAAAGGCTCCGCAACGCGTCCGGCGTGTCAATGCATAGAAATGTTTCGTCAGACGGTGCATTTGTTCGCGATCGATTTTCGACCGTTCTTTCACATAAGATTTCCCATCTGCCTAAAGTCCTTGTCACCAGACCTAATTTATCTTGCTCTATCGGAACATAACCAGACGAAGAAGACGGCGATCCTTTCGATCCTTCACGCGCTCCACTGTACATAGCTTGTCTGGTGGAGCTACGGATGCAATGCTTATTTAGACCTCGAGCTCCCTTTTCCATGTGACGACGACGGAAGTCATGACATTTCATTTCAAGCAGTCAAATCCCTTGTTATCATCGATTACTACATGCATCGAGAAGTTGATAGCCCATGATTATACCACATGTTTTGTTGTATGTCACGGTAAACGGGACGGAAATGGACGAACGAACTGTTGCGGAGTGTTAATCGATCGATACGAAATTTTGTGTTTCTTGATATTTGAAGGGAGTGGCATCGCGTGTTTAGTACATAGAGTTGTTGAAGAGAATGGTGCTGGTAATTGAGAGGAAACTGGCTGAACGCCGATGGGTCCGTGCAGGGCGTTTGCAGCCTTCGATGATCTGGCTTGCGACGCCAGTTTCGCTGTTTTCAAGTTCGGGCGGGAGCCAGTCGAACGATGTTCGTGCAGAAATGGAGTAAAAATCGTGGAAAACGAGAGGCTGTAAAGATCACGACGACACTACGAATCGATCGAGAAAGTCAAGGGAAAAATATTGTCCTGGCCTGGATCAGCTCGGCGTGTATGTTAGCTACAAAGCAGTCGGCAGATAGATAGCAAATTCACTCACCAGACAACCCACCGCCAACTCGAAATATCTGCAAACGTAAACCAAGCGAGAAATAGATGAGCTTGCTTAACGTACTAGATGTTGAAGGTGCAGCGCAGCCCGCAGTGGTCACTCCAGGGCGTATTGGCATCGAGGAGACCGGGCTGGAGGACTTCGATCTCCTTAGGCTGCAAGCCCAGCATGACGACCTTATCCAATCTGCGCGGCTTTTGTCCATCCTCGAAGCCGATGCCGACACCCCACGTAGCACCTCCATGAGGTTCGGTCGTGCACCCGTGCAGCGCGATCCAGGCATCGAGCAATTCAAATTTGTCGACGAGCGCGTGGTCTTCTGCGCCGAGTGCGTTGAAGTCGCCCGCGATGACACCACCTGCGCACTCGGGCTCGCGCAATAGACCAGCTAGAATCATCATCTGGAGCGCACGTCTTAAATGAGAGTCGAGAGATTCGAGATGGACGTTTAGGAGACGTAGGACTTTTCCAGGCGCAGATGGAGCAGCGATATTCACGCAGAGCGCATCCCTCCCGTACCTACTCGGCAGCTCCTGGCGGAAGACGCTGTCGAGCACCAGCTTAGAACCTCCATCCTTTGCATCACCATTTATCATCACCTTCTCCTCTTCAGCGAGCAATGGAGAGCGGAAACGCTTGCTGGAGAGCAACGTCATGGTCGCAATCGGTTTTCCCTTGAACGCGCTGTCGTCTCCGGCATCGGTCGTCAGGAAGCTCGAGCGTACTCTTGGGTTTTCGAGGAGAGATCTTCGGGCACTAGAGGAAACTTCTTGAAGAAAGATGATGTCGGGAAACTTGGGAGCTTTGAGGACGTGGTCGAGGATGAGCTCGGAGCGTGCGGCGGTGGACCTCGACCGGTAGGCCCAGAGGTTCCAAGTTGTGAGGGAAAGCGTGTGTTTGCGAGACGAAGGCTTTTGAGAGAATAGTGCTGGCTCGGACTCGTGTGTGTCGCGCAAAGGTATAGCTGCCCAGCGACGGCTGGCATGATCGAAGGCAGAAAGAGCACGGCTGATTCTAGTAGGAGCTGGCGACGACATGGTGGTTGGTCCTCAACGTCTTCAAGTTCGGGATTTTCCGCTCGGTACAGTTGGATCGATCCTTAACCTCTGCAGTCCATGTCACCTCCTTGCTCTCGCATCTATTTTCTGCTCAACTGTCAATAGTACTTCGACCGTCAAAGGGATAACCGGAACTCCTCTTTGAGCAGTTGTGGACCTTTCTGAAGGTGTCGAAGGCACTCACTCACCAAAGAAGAGTCCGGCAAACGGACCATGCAAGTTATTGCGGTTCACGGAGGAGCAGGGTATCATAGCAAGCAATCCGAGAAGGTGGTGAAGCACGCTTTGCGAAGGTGCGAAGCGCTGGCGTTTAACGCTAGATGACTGACGCATCCAACTCGTCCACCCGCTAGTGCAGTGCGTGCTCAAAGGCCCTCTCAAACCTCGCCAAGGATGTCCAAAACGACAGGAAGCCCGTGACTGCTGTTGGAGAAGCAATTGTGGTGCTTGAAGACGATGGTTGCTTGAATGCAGGTGTGTACAACAATTCGGCTTGATGTTTTCAATGCGTTCTCATTGTCAATTCTTAGGATACGGGTCGAATCTTACAATGGATGGCGAAGTTGAATGCGACGCGTCTATCATGGAGGGCACGACCGAATACTTTGGCTCTGTGGGAGCCGTAACAGGTTTGATTTCCTCTGACTTTCTCTAATAGAAACTGGAAGTTATACTTAGGAGTCAAGAATCCGATTCGCCTTGCAAGCGCAATTCTGGAGAACGCATCTAGGCCACAATCCCTTGGACGTGTTCCACCGATGTCAGATTCAATTTCTGTGTGCAACGATGACAATCGCTTATTTTTCGCGTCAGTATGCTCGTTGGCGAAGGAGCTTCAGCTTTTGCGCGCGAACTAAGACAAGAAATTGTCCATCCGGCGGAATTGAAGACGGATGAATCAATACGAAATTGGCGAACATGGAAAGAGCGGCTTGAAAGAACGAGGGAAAGTGGCGCATTGGAAAGTACCAATACTTTAACTTCGAGCGTCGATTCGAATTATTCGGGCCTCGATGATTCGGAATCCCACTTAGAAGACACAGTTGGGGCTGTTGCTATATCAAATTCGGGGATGGCTGCAGGGGTTTCGAGGTGAGAAACCATTCGAAAGTCAAATCGTCTCAATACCTGGAAGTCATCACGAATTCCGGCTTAGCGGTGGGCTTCTCCTGAAGTACCCAGGACGTGTAGGCGAAGTAATCTAATTCTTCGCCTCGCCGATGCAATTTCTGGGGCGCTCATAAGCATTTCTAGGCTGCAATTTTCGGCGCAGGATGCTTCGCCCTCTCACCTGCGGGCAACGACTTCGGGGTAGCATGCAGCGTCTCTGGTAAGTCATGTTACGAGTGCATTACATTACGGCCGGAAATTAAAACTCTCGCAGGTACGGGAGAGGCCATAATTCGGTCTTCTCTCGCAAAGACGCTCTGTGACGCCGTGTCGTCGTCGCCTGATGACATTCACGAAGCGATCGAGCGAACGTTAAAAGATTTCAGTCGTGCGTATACAATAACGACTTGCATCTCTCTCTAGACGTCCTCTTTTTACGATAGGAAAATACGTCGAAGATCCTGGAGTAGTTGCAGGCGCGTTGATCCTCACACGGCAATTCGAAGGAGAGCCGGGACCGTATGACTGTATGCGCTTCACGAGATACACGAACATATTTTTTGGCATTAAATGTTCATTATAACCAGGCCGACTCTGGTGTGCCTTCACTTCGCAAAGCATGGCTATAGGATACGCAAGCGATAAAGGCCATAAACCAAGGGTAAGCACAGTCAACATTTCTCCTTCGAGACCTCACCACAACGCATCTTAATAACATTTCCGTAGGCTTTCGTACTTCGACAAGCAGAAAGCTCTACACCGAAGTTGTTTATCACCTGCTTTTCCCTTAAAAGCAGTTAAAACTATTTTAAGCATAGATTTTTTTTTTCAAGATCCTAACCAAACTCGCACAATCTACAGCCTGGACCACTTCCAATCAATCCTTCACAATCGTCAAGTCAAACTTCGTCTCCAAGATCTCTTGCTCCTCGTTGATCAGCTCTTTTCCGCCCGCTCCTCGTTCGCTGATGTCTTTTGGCACAGCCCTGACTGTCTTGCGGATGAAATCACCATGGCTCTTCATTGCATCCAAAAGGTCCTGACCAACGCCATTCTCGAACTTGTAATAGATCTCCACATCGTCCGTCGCCTGCAGCCCAGCCTTCTTACGCAATTTCTGAATACGGTTGATGAGCTCGCGCGCAAGTGTCTCGCCCTCGAGCTCCTTGTACTTCGTTACGTCCAGAAGAACGACGACGTCGTTGTCGGTGTTCGTGTCGTATTTGCTTGACTCCCCAACCTCGAGTTGGCCTGCGGACCGACGGACTGCGAGGTCGCCCGCAACGAGCTCGATGCCATCGACCGTGATCTTACCCGTCTCGAGGTACTTCTTGACCTCGTCGCTGGTCACCTTCGTGAGACCCGCCTTGACACGTCCGATGTCTTTGCGGAGTTTCCGGCCGAGTACTGGCCAGTCTGCGACGGCGCTGTATCGCACACCCGCTTTGGACTCATCAGAGGTGAATTTCACGTCGATGACATTGAGTTCGGATTCGATGTAGCGCTGCAAAGGCCGCACATCGTCTAGGTACTCTTTATCGGGGTGGAAGACGATGAGTTCCTTCAGTGGAACCTACAAGATATCGTGATCAATATCAAAAGAAATTGGTCTGTCGTACGAAGTTCGCTACCTTAAAGGCCAACATTTTGCGATCTCGGATCGCTCGCGTTTGCTCGATGATAGTCTGCATGCGCTTGACTTGGCGCTCGATGACTGTGTCAAAATATTCCTCCTTCACTTCGGGGAAGCCCAGGAAATGAATTGAACGGGTATCCTCGTTGGGGCTGTCTGGGATGAACACGCGCAGTTGCTGATAGATGCTTTCAGTTAAGAAAGGCGTGAATGATGACTGCGATAGAAATCAAAATCCGGTCCAAGGCAAGCTTTAATATTTGCAAAGAAACCCACCATCGTACGGCACAGAGTAAAGAGTGTTTCGAATAGCGTGTTCAAGGCCTGGACGGTGTCTTCTCTGCCGTCCTCGCCTTTTAGTCGTCTCCTGTTGAATCGAATATACCAATTCGTAAGCTCGTCAACAAGGTCGAGCAAGCGGGTGACGACAGTGTAGAGCCGATATGCCGCCATCTCTTTATTCACGAGTTCGATGAGTGACTGGCATTTAGCAAGGATCCAGCGATCCATGATGTTCTCCGAGCGCTTCACACGAGCTTCGTAGACAAATTCTGGGATCAAGCCCGTCTTTTTGTGCACTGCGACTTGTTGGAGGAAGAATTGAAGTGAGTTGTGCCAGGGTCGAAGAACGCGGGCGATAATATCTCGAACACCTTCCTCACGGAAAAGAAGATTTTCACCTTGAGTTACAGAAGAATTGACGAGGAACATTCTAATAAAAATGGTGTATACGTAAATTTGTCAGAGACGAGATATGCTTTACTTACCTAGTCGCATCTGCGCCATACTTGTTCAAGATTTCGTTCGGATCGGGGTAGTTTTTCAAGCTCTTGCTCATTTTCTTACCGTCCCTGTGAAATTTCTATCAATGCCAACCCTATAAGTTTAACCCAGATAGTACTTACGCGGCTAGCACAAGGCCAGTGGCGATCAAGTTTCTCCACGGGGCCTTACCAAACAGATGGGTAGCGAGAACGAGCAATGTGTAGAACCAACCCCGCGTCTGATCGATTCCTTCACAAATGAAGTGCGCGGGGAATGAGCTGTCGAATCTCTCCTTGTTTTCGAAGGGATAATGAACTTGCGCGTACGGCATACTAATAGTTCAGTGCATGAGAAACGTATCTTGAGAGCAAACTTATCACATACCTTCCGGACTCGAACCAACAGTCAAACACTTCTTCGACCCGCTTGAGTACGCCACGTCCCGTTTCCGAAGGAATGGTAATGTGGTCGATCTTGTCTCTGTGTAAATCTGTAATTCCCTTGACGCCGGATAGCTCTTCGAGCTGTTTTACAGAGCTAATGCATTTGATCTACATTCAGTCATTTAGTAAAAAGAGGTCGCGAGAGAAGCAGTGAATGAGTATGTTTACCTCCTGCATGTCCTCACTGACCCATAGGGGGATGGGGGTCCCCCAATAACGGTTTCGAGAAATATTCCAATCTCGTGCATTTTTGAGCCAATTTCCGAAGCGTCCGGTCTGCACATTTTCTGGAACCCTGCACGATATCAAACCTCAGAACACATTAGTGGCTAGAGATGAATAGTACCGACCATGTTGTTGTTAAGTTATTCTCCGCCAATTGATCGACGATGGGCTTTACACGTACGAACCAAACTGGCATAACGCGAAAGAGTAAAGGCGTTTTGGACCTGTAAACATCAAATCATTTGACCTTGGAGTGTTGAACGTACACCTCACTTACCGATAGCACAGAGGATATTTATGCACGATGCTCGAATGGACAATAATGTGTCCTCGCGCCTTCAAAAGGCCAATGACTTCTTTGTCCACTTTCTGATGGAAATTATTGAATTTCAAACACGAAACGTATCAACGATGTGGGAAACCAACAAACCTTGAAATATTGGCCTTCAAAGTCCGGTACTTCATTGACGAATTTCCCAACATCATCGAGAGGACATGGGGGCTCGTCGTCAACCTCTAATACTCCGTGAGCAAGGCACACTCGGTAGTCATCTTCGCCGAAACCGGGAGCTTGATGTACGATGCCTGTTCCTTCCTTATTGCTGACATACGAATCATTGAGGACTCTAAATGCTGTATCTTTGAACTAATGAAATTGTACTTTTAATCAACGAATTGGCCGAACGTAGTTTTTAGACTTACGCGATCGGTAAAGTAGTTGAATAAGGGAACGTATCGCCAGCCCAGCATTTCTTTGCCGGTATATTCGCCCACCTTTCTGTATCTTTGTTTATCGTCTTTTGCATCCGAGTCTTCCTTTTTAGCCTCCTTCCTATCATCGCCGTATACGATTTTTAGTAACTCCTCGAAAAGGATGAAATTATGTCCTCGCTCTTCGTCGTAAACTTTGATGTATCTGAACTCTGGGTTTACGCAAAGAGCAAGATTTGACGGGAGCGTCCAAGGGGTAGTTGTCCATGCCAGCAAAGATGTCTTGGGATCATCCTTGAGAGTGAAAGCCACCACGATAGCGGGGTCCCTGATATTGTCGAATGCCAATTCGGCCTCGAAATTGCTTAGAGGTGTTGTGAGTCCAGTTGAGTACGGCATGACCTTACGTCCCCTGTACACTTGGCCCTTCTCGTACAGCTGTCCAAATGCCCACCACACGCTTTCCATGAAGGGTGTATCCAAGGTCTTGTAATCATTGTCGAAATCAATCCATCTCCCAGTGCGCTCAACGGTTGTGCGCCACTCCGAGGCGTAACGCATGACGATGGCGCGACACTTCTCGTTGTACGTAGATATCCCGCCAGTCGAGGTCTCTGTCGCTGGGAGGGCATAGACATCCGCCTTTGATTTGATATTGAGATCTTTGTCTATTTCCTGCTCAACAGGGACTCCATGGGTATCCCATCCAAATCTTCGAATAACATGGTACCCGGACGCGGAAGCATGTCTGGTTACGATATCCTGTGCGTGGTGTTTTGTTTTGTAAGTTTAACCGTTCGAGGTTCTAAGCTGGCTATATACTTACCTTGATCGTGCCAACGAGCAGATTCCCATAGTGAGGAAGACCTGTGGCGAAAGGTGGTCCGTCGTAGAAAGAGAATTCTGGTCGACCTTCTGAGAGCTTTAGTTGAGTCTGGAAGGCGTCAATTTCTCTCCAATATGCGAGGATCCTCTCCTCCTCTTTCGCGAAGTCGAGTTGGCCGCTCTGGACTGGTGAGCGTGAGCGTTGGGTATTCAACAAAGGAAGTTTCTTCGATGAGCATACGGAGAACGCACCTTCGCCTGAGGGTGTCGGCATTCTGAAATGCGAGTGAGTGACTCGAGAACAGCAGGTCGCAAAGCTGGTTCGAGTACAACTTGAAATTCGATGCAAACCTGATTTGAATCCGCGCGGCCTGGTCCGGACGCAAAAGTCCTCCTCGCCACGGCAAAGTGGCAATATTGATGCGTATAACCGGTGATACTAGCATAGCGGTTTGGGTCTGTCTATCACTGTAACAGGACACGTTAGATTTCTTTAGACGCCTCTGTAGGACCTAGGAAAGACTCTACGAGGCACTTTGTGCGATCGTTTGTAAGGTCTAAATAGACGGGGAAATCAAAACAAATAGAAGACGAATGTAAATGTAAGGTCTTAGGTAACGTACCTAGCAAGAACCTTGAGTAGACTTCCTCAAGGTGACCTCGAGGAACCTAGCGTGAGTCAAAACAGCTTCCGTTGAAGCAAATATTCTGGATGACGCTCCGTGGCATTTATGAACTTCTGTTTTCATATCTCAGTAGTGGTACCATCTTCTGCACGTTTCTTAGATCTACAGTTGCTTACGCAGCCGCGACGACTTTGGAACAGAATATGAGTTTCAATTCGAATCTCTTCGCGAAGACTTTATTAGGGATTGGTGACGGTCGGTGAGGTGCACATCGGGCTGGGTGTTGACAAGACCAAGATGATGATGGTGATGATGATGATGATGATGATGACGACGACGACGATGATGATGACGATGATGTACAGGAATGAGATATTCTGGCCTGTCCGAAGGTAGGACGAACTTGAAATTTCAAACTGAGAAATCGACCGAGGCTGACGAACGCGAGAGGCTTCCACAATATCATCGTCGTCCATAGCCTTCGTGTGGCCTCATACTGTTGTTCGTCGTGAAGGTAACTCGAAAGGGAGTAAATGACTTAATGAGTGACATAAAGTCGGTCGAAGTCGAAGTCGAGAGCCCGAGATTGGCCCGAGGAACTGTAGGATCTCTTGAATAGATGTTGTTGATGAGGGAGTTGAGCGACTCGGAACGACACGACTATAGCCAAACACTGAAAATGGGAGATATAATTTGAGGAACACGCCAAATCAATTTCGCATTCGTTTCCTTGCACGACAGAAGATTTCGCATCCTAACCTCGAAGTGAGAGGCAGCTCAAAGTCGACGAGCGTTGCGACGTACCAATCTGCGCAGTTGACCGCTCGTTCTTACAACACCACAAGCCCACACCAATGACACGTCTATAGTCCTTCATCTCGCCTCCCTTTGCCTCTGCCAACTCGAGATTTCTGCCGTCCAGCCTGTAACAGAGTCAGATGGGACGAGCTAAAACATCTAGCGCCGTGGGCTGCGCATCTTGCAGTCGTGGAGGCGAGTTTGGGTTATAAGAGGAAGATAAACGTCGAGGATGATCTGGCTAAATAGCCCACATGGACTCTGTACGAAACCATGTCAGAGGGACCAACAGGTACATTTCTTGAGGGTTGACTTTCTTAGAGATGGCTTCTCGTAACCTCACGAATTGCGTTCAGGAAAAAGCGAAACGCGGCAAGTGTCTTCGGGATTTTCCGCTCGGTAATTGTCAGTCAGCACGGTTATTTGGTTGTCTCATTCGACTACGGCGATGAGCCTTTAGGCCATTATTCATTGTTCAAGGAAGAACCCGTACCTCGTAATCTCGAAGGCAGTCAATTTCTATATCTGAGAACAAACTTATCAAAACTTTGGTGAGATCATACAACACTGAATTCACAGCCGTGCTGGCGTTTCCTGAGTTTGGACCGTGACACCACCGTGTGCGCTGCTATTCAACATCTTCTCCGCCTGAACCCATTCATCCTCTGGTGTGCCTGTCCAATTGAACGACCAAGCGGAATAAATGAAATCGCATAGCAATTTCATTCCCTCAGCAGATTCCACCTCGATCCCGGCCTTGCTTATGCTGTCTGGAACGTAGTGGAAATCGTAGCAATTTCCACACATCCTGGAGAGGTCCGCCACCTTCGAAGCGACCGGCTTTCGAACGATGTCGTAAATATCCAGAGCATTTCGGACGTTCTCTACATTCACACTATCATGTACTAGGAGGCGCCCCAGAACATAGGCATCCTAAATATTGATCAGCTCGTTAATAATAATTCATAAATGAGTAGATCACCTCCATAGCCTGTCCCGCCCCTGCCCCAAGATTGGGTGTCATAGCATGCGCCTGAAAACATTTCAATAAGAGGATATGTTGAGTTCTTTGAATGAGCGTACGGCATCTCCCAAGAGGGCTACGTTCCTAGAGGCAAAGTAAGGGATATCACGGTTCTGACAAACCGTCCATCGCGAGCAGCTCTCAACGCACTGCAGGATAATCAGACACGGAAACACAAACAAATAGAAATTTCTGCTCACACTCAATAGTTGCTGAATACGAGGCTCCCATCCTTCAAGGTGCCGTTTCAATTCATCGACTGAGACTTCTTTCACTAATGGGCCCTCCCATCTCGAGCCCTCTTTCTCAGGGTTGCTGACCAGAGAGACGAAGTTCACGAATCGACCTTTCGAGATGGGGTATGCGACAACATGTCCGCACTTTCCAAAGTGCTGAAATTTGATTGAAATTTGAGCACAACCGATTGCTTCTCTTCATAAAATGATGCATTACTCACAAGAATAGGTCTCTTCGGAGATTGATGATCAGGAGCAATCTTGAGCAGCTTCTCCGAGTCAACAAGTGTTCGGTAGGCATACATGCCCGTCCACGTGGGTTGGATAAATTTCTGAAGGTGCTGAGCTTCGCTTTCATCCCTTCCCTTAGCGTCGTTCACAAGGTTCTCATAGAGGACTTCACGCGTTACAGACTTCAGTCCGTCTGCTCCGACCAAGACGTCTGCCTCAGCGGTTGTCCCATCCGCAAAGGTCATGGTAAGAATGCCCGAGCCCTCTTGGACATAGCTTACAAGGCGCTTTTCGAAATGCGTACCGATATCATTCGAGAGACTGTCTGTCATGACTTTGAGCATGTCGGCCCTGTGCACAGTTGCAGTTCCATCTGTTGAAGGTAAAGTTAATAGTTTAAATGCGAAAAGTAGATCGAACGAACAGGGAGAAACAATCTGGTGAAAGTCATAGCCTTCAGGCAGATCAGCGCGCCTGAAAGTGAAGCTCGGCGCTGGATTTTGAAGTACATATTCAGTAAGTATTTCATCAAAGGGAATCTTAACTCTTACTCGGTTCTTCTACTGGAGGATGGATAGCCATCTCCCCCAAAGACTTGTCAAGACCGAGGACTTGAATAATGTACCACGTTCTCCTCCAGACAGTCAAGCCAGCTCCGATCTCGGCGAATTTGTCCTTCGCTTCGTATAAGTCGATCTGCACGTCTTTTTTCGAAAATTTCTGCAAGACCAAAGCAAGAGTGAGGCCACCAATGCCTCCTCCACTGAAACAATTTTGAGGTGATTATACGTTCAACATGAGTACAATGAGAGAAATACGTACCAAATAGCAACGCGAAGCGTTTTCGCGGCCATAATTGTACACGTAGAAACGGTGTAGTACGAGACTGAGACAGCTGTGGCTACTCGCACTAAACGGTCGCTGAAGTTACCCGAGTCGAACCGACAGCTCAGACTTGTTCAATTTAACCTACGTCAAAGTAACATGTTTAGAAGGTCGGCCTTGGTCGTTATAGTTCGCGCAATTACTCACCAGTGTACAGTAACAATTCGTAGTCTGTCTGAGGAAGAATGGCACGGAAGAATAGAGAACGGACTTTTGCACTGGCAAGCACGTTTCAATCGGGTCGAAGCCAAGGTGTATCATCAACTATCTCTGCTCCCTTCGAGTACCTTTAGCGATGCATCACATGGATGATATGAAGAAGCGACATACATACCAGAAACGCCCATGAATAAAAATAAGGAATCTTGGCCCACTGGCAGCATTGAGTTCGATGTGGGTTTATAGTCGTTCCCACTGATGCGAATAGCGAGACCACGATGAAGCCGGACAATTCCCCCCGTGACACCATTCCCGAGGTACTCCTTTACTTGTCATTTAATCCTGCGAGAGATCTTTCACTCCTACGATGACAACTTGCAATCCAACTACGGCGATTGATACAGTCCTGAGAGAAAATGAGAGAAAACAGAGTATTGCAGGCAGAGTACCTCCCAGAAAATCTTTAAACGATAGTATTCTGACAGAGATGGAGATAGAGGAAATACTGTGGTCCATCGTTCCAGTTGAAGTTTACAATTCGGAGACGGCGATCGACGAAACAGACGAACGAAATGTTCTTGCTCCGGCAATTTGCGGCGGAGATTGAAATCAGACGGGCAACTAGGACAGAGTTTGGTGCGTTGAAGCTAAACGATTCGAAAGCGGGCCAGTCACGCCAGTGGCTGCTTTCCCCTCGCAAGACGTTGAAAGATAGTTAAACATCTATGATTCTATTCCAAGCTTAGATGTCTCAAGATTCTAAAGTACATCCATGCAATCTACGGCTGGACCGCTCGCAATCAATTCTTGACAATCGTCAAGTCAAACTTCGTCTCCAAGACCTCCTGCTCCTCGTTGATCAGCTCCTTCCCGCCCGCTCCTCGTTCGCTGATGTCTTTTGGCACAGCCCTAACAGTCTTGCGGATGAAATCACCATGGCTCTTCATTGCATCCAAAAGGTCCTGACCAACGCCATTCTCGAACTTGTAATAGATCTCCACATCGTCCGTCGCCTGCAGCCCAGCCTTCTTGCGCAACTTCTGGATACGGTTGATGAGTTCGCGCGCAAGCGTCTCGCCCTCGAGCTCCTTGTACTTTGTCACGTCCAGAAGGACAACAACGTCGTTGTCAGAATTCGTGTCGTACTTGCTCGACTCCCCGCCCTCGAGCTCACCCGCGGAGCGCCTGACCGCAAGGTCACCTGCAACGAGCTCGATGCCGTCAACGGTGATCTTGCCTGTCTCGAGGTACTTCTTGACCTCGTCGCTGGTCACCTTCGTGAGGCCCGCCTTGACGCGTCCGATGTCTTTGCGGAGTTTCCGGCCGAGTACCGGCCAGTCTGCGACGGCGCTGTAGCGCACGCCCGCTTTAGACTCGTCGGAGGTGAAGTGAACATCGATGACGTTGAGCTCCGACTCAATATAGCGCTGCAGGGGGCGCACATCATCTAAGTATTCTTGGTCGGGGTGGAAGACGATGAGTTCCTTCAATGGAACCTGCAACACTTCTTTATCAGCTCGACAATTCCGTGTACTCAGGGAATGTAATCAACCTTGAACGCCAGCGTTTTGCGATCTCGGATAGTTCGTGTGAGCTCTATGATGGTTTGCATGCGTTTGACTTGGCGCTCGATGACTGTGTCGAAGTACTCCTGCTTCACGTCAGGGAAGCCCAGGAAATGAATAGAACGGGTATCCTCGTTGGGGCTGGCTGGGATGAACACGCGCAATTGTTGATAGATGCTTTCGGTCAAGAAAGGTGTGTATGAAGACTGAAATAAAAAGCAGCTTTCAGTGAGAGGCGAATGAAATATTCGCAAAAAAATCCTCACCATTGTACGGCACAAAGTGAAGAGGGTTTCGAACAGGGTATTCAAGGCGAGGATGGTGTCCTCCCTACCGTCCTCTCCTTTTAATCTCCTTCTATTGAATCGGATGTACCAGTTCGTGAGTTCATCAACAAGGTTAAGCAAGCGAGGGACGATGGTATAGAGTCGATATGCCGCCATTTCTTTGTTTACGAGGTCAATAAGCGATTGGCATCGAGCGAGGATCCAGCGATCCATGACATTTTCCGAGCGCTTCGCATGAGCTTCGTAGACGAACTCTGGGTTCAAACCCGTCTTTTTGTGCAGAGCGACCTGTTGGAGGAAGAATTGGAGGGAGTTGTGCCAGGGTCGAAGGACGCGAGCGATGACGTCCCGAACGCCTTCCTCGCGGAATCGAAGATCGTCACCGCGAGTTACGGGAGAATTGACAAGGAACATCCTTAAAGAAAAGGTTGCACAATTAGTACCTCAGAGAGGGACGTGATGATAACTCTCCCTACCTCGTCGCATCCGCACCATACTTGTTTATGACTTCGTTCGGATCCGGATAATTCTTCAAGCTCTTGCTCATTTTCTTACCGTCTCTGCGAAAAACGTTAACAATCCTAACACAACAAATCTTTTACCCGGATGATGCTTACGCGGCTAGTACAAGGCCGGTGGTGATCAGGTTTCTCCAGGGAGCTTTACCGAACAGATGGGTAGCTAGAACGAGCAATGTGTAGAACCAACCGCGCGTCTGATCGATTCCTTCGCAAATGAAATGCGCGGGGAACGTATTGTCGAATCTCTCCTTATTCTCAAAGGGATAGTGAACTTGCGCGTATGGCATGCTGATAATTAGCGCATTAGAGATAAATTTCGCAAACAAATCCATCACGAACCTGCCGGACTCGAACCAACAGTCAAACACTTCTTCGACACGTCTTAGTACGCCACGTCCCGTTTCTGAGGGAATAGTGATGTGGTCGATTTTGTCTCTGTGCAAATCTGTGATTCCCTTGACGCCGGATAGCTCTTCGAGCTGTTTTACAGAGCTAATGCATTTAATCTAGGTTCGAAATGTTAGTAAGCGTGTTAGACACGCTAACAGCGTATAAACATCTTTACCTCCTCCATATCCTCGCTTATCCATAGTGGGATGGGGGTACCCCAATAACGGTTTCGAGAAACATTCCAATCTCGAGCATTTTTGAGCCAATTTCCAAAACGTCCAGTCTTCACATGGTCCGGAACCCTACAATATGTTGAATTTTTAAACACCTTAATTACGAGAAACGAAGAGTACTGACCATGTTGTTGTTGAGTTATTCTCCACCAATTGGTCAACGATGGGTTCCACACGCACGAACCAAGCTGGGATAGCGCGATACAGCAAAGGCGTTTTGGACCTGTGGGATTCAGATCAAAAATCCTTGCTTTGTAGGATGGATTTATCACTTACCGGTAACATAAAGGATATGAATGCACTATGTTCGAGTGGACAATAAGATGACCTTGCGCCTTCAAATGTTTAATGATTTCCTTATCCGCGTCCTGGCAGAAATTATGAAGTTGGCAACGAAAAAGTTCAAATGGGTGCGGAAGCTGACAAACCTTGACATATTGGCCTTTGAAGTCCGGTACTTCATCAGTGAAGTTCCCAACATCATCAAGAGGGCAAGGGGGTTCGTCTTCGACTGCTAGTACTCCGTGAGCGAGGCAAACTCGGTAATCGTCGTCACCGAAGCCGGGAGCTTGGTGTACAATGCCTGTGCCGTCGTCGTTGCTGACATATAAATCATTGAGAACTCTGAATGCTGTATCTTTGAACTAAATGAAGTTATATCTTTAATAAACGGAACGGCTAAAATGATACAGTACTCACGCGATCGGCGAAGAAACTGAACAAGGGAACGTATCGCCAGCCTAGCATTTCTTTACCAGTATATTCGCCAACCTTTTTGTACTTTGGTTTGGCGTCTTTTGCATCTTTCTTTTTGGCCGCCTTCTTTTCATCGCCGTACACGGTTTTCAGCAACTCCTCGAGAAGGATGAAATTCTGTCCCCGCTCTTCGTCATAAACTTTGACGTATTTGAAATTTGGATTCACGCAAAGAGCAAGATTTGACGGCAGTGTCCACGGAGTAGTTGTCCATGCCAGTAAAGACGTCTTGGGATCATCCACGAGAGTGAAAGCAACCACGACTGTTGGGTCGTTTACGTTGTCGTACTCTAATCCGGCCTCAAAATTGCTCAGAGGTGTTGTGAGTCCTGTCGAGTATGGCATGACCTTGCGCCCTTTGTACACTTGGCCCTTCTCGTACAGCTGTCCAAATACCCACCACACGCTTTCCATGAATGAAGTGTTTAAGGTCTTGTAATCGTTGTCGAAATCGATCCATCTCCCAATGCGCTCGACGGTCGCTCGCCACTCCGATGAGTAGCGCATGACAATGGCACGGCACTTCTCGTTGTACGTAGATATACCGCCCGTCGAGGTCTCTGTCGCCGGGAGGGCGTAGACATCCGTCTTCGATTTAATATTGAGATCTTTGTCAATTTCTCGCTCAACAGGGAGTCCATGGGTGTCCCATCCGAATCGTCGAACAACATGGTATCCGGATGCGGAAGCATGCCTGGTTACGACATCCTATGTGTGTTATGAACTATACGTTTACCGATCGATTCTGAAAGCTGGCTGTATGCGAACCTTGATCGTGCCAGCGAGTAGATGACCATAGTGAGGGAGACCTGTGGCGAAAGGTGGTCCGTCGTAGAAAGAGAATTCTGGTCGACCTTCAGATAGTTTTAGTTGAGTCTTGAAGGCGTCGATCTCTCTCCAGTATGCGATGATCCTCTCCTCCTCCTTCGCGAAGTCGAGCTGGCCGCTCTGAACTGGTTCGCGTGAGCATTGGGTGGTCAATAAGAGAGTTCCTCTGATGAGGATTTGGTGAGCTCACCTTCGCCTGAGGGCGTCGACATTCTGAGATGGGAGTCGCAGACAAGTGGTGGGTGAATGACTCGAGTGCAGCAGGACGCTACGCGCTGGTTTGAGGGCAACTCGAAATTCCAACGATCGAGTCAAATCTGAATTGAATCCGCGTGGCCTGGTCCGTGCGCAAAAATCCTCCTTGCCATGCCAAAGTTGCTCGCCAGAGATCGCCGTCGCTCAAATTTTGAAGATGGACGACTTAGTCTTGAATCTCGTCGACAACGGTGCTGGACCCTCTGTGAAGAAGTCGGATGGAAAGGGGATTCGGTGGACTGATCGGTGCGTTTTTGTGTCATTCAACGTCCAGGCAACTGAAACAAAAACAGAGTGAAGGCAAATCGCACTCTCAAACGAAAACATGCGAAAGTACATCCAGTAAAACAGATCACTGCCAGCGACGAAACCGATGAAGCAGAAGAAACCCCTCGACCAAATAAAAAGGCACGTAAATCTGTTCAAGATGCGACGAACCCCGCGAAGCCGTCAGGTCCCAGCAAGCCCACACAATTCATCTCTTCCTTATTTACGTCAAATCCCAAAGTCGAGGTTTCTACAACGCAACAACCTGCTCGAGGAGTGGTAAAGCCCAGTAATGCACCCCTCACGGACAGATCCACGTTCGAGGGGTTGGGGTTGGACCCTCTCATTGCAACTCATTTGACGTCGAAAATGAACATATCCGCACCAACTTCAATTCAGCGAGAAGCTTTGTCTTCCCTCCTCGCAGCGTCGGGGACTGAACTCTCAGACAGAGATGCATTCATCCAGAGTCAGACAGGTTCTGGGAAGACATTGTCCTATCTCCTACCTATCCTCCAGGACCTCCTTCCTTTGAGTTCGCTCTCATATATTGAACGTTCAATTGGCACGCTCGCAATAATTGTTGCACCAACACGAGAACTGGCAAAGCAGATCTCCGACGTTGCGGAACAACTTGTTTCGATGCGCCTTCGGCCAAAGGGCGACTCTATGGATGACTCCATATCGTCAACCCGTCTTACTCGGTGGCTAGTGACGGGACTCCTCATAGGCGGAGAGAACAAAACGCACGAAAAAGCACGATTACGAAAAGGACTACCCATTCTTGTCTCAACCCCAGGTCGTCTCCTCGATCATCTGCAAAACACAGCGTCCTTCAATGTTGGCAAATGTCGTTGGCTAGTACTCGACGAAGCCGATCGCCTCATGGACCTTGGATTCGAGGAGACGATCAAAGGCATTTTGCAAGGCCTTGAAGGGAGACGGAAGCTCGCTATACAGGCGGTGGAAGAGGAGAAAAGTCTCGAGGTAGGAGGGTGGGATTGGACAAGACGTCGCCGGACAATCTTGTGTTCCGCAACAATACGAGAAGACGTGCAACTGTTGGCGGGCACAACGCTTGTCAAGCCCATTATAATAAAGGGTCTTGACAACGAGGTCCCCGTAGGCACAACGCCCGACAACGAAACAAATACTCCAACAGACAAATTTACACCTCCGTCGCAACTCCTGCAAAAGTGCGTTGTCGCACCTTTGAAATTGCGACTCGTTACTCTTGTTTCTCTCCTTCGCATGCTTCTATCACAATCTCGAAGTAAGCACGGTACGAAGATCATCGTCTTCCTCAGTTGCACCGATTCGGTCGACTTCCATTGGAATTTACTTGGAAAGTCTTCATTAGATGGCTCACCTACCGAGCCAAAACAAGGGAACGACGAAGATTCCGACGCGTCAGACTCTAATGAACCCAAACCTGAGCCCATTGCCCTCATCTCTCCTCTTCTTCCCGGCGCTTCCCTATATCGCCTTCATGGATCACTCCCACTGCCTACCCGCCTTGCCTCGCTCAAAGGTTTCTCTGCTTCCCCGAAATCCAACAAAATATCCGAAGGCACATCTACAATTCTTCTTTGTACGTCGGTGGCTTCACGAGGTCTTGATCTACCTCTCGTGCGCGCCGTCGTCCAGTACGATCTACCTACCGAAGGAGGCGCAACTGAGTATGTCCATCGCGTCGGTCGGACAGCTCGTGCTGGTAAAGGCGGTGAAGCATGGAGCTTTATCGCACCCAGCGAGAAAGAATGGATACCATGGATTGAACAACGTATTCAGCAAGGAGACGAGAAGGACGAGAAGACGACCACCAAATCGAGTCTAGTACCAGCAAGCATGGATAGCGTGCTAAAAGGCGGTTTCGGTGGAACGGGGACAGAATTCGAGGAGCGCGCAACTGAGGTCCAGTTAGCCTTCGAGCGATGGGTTTTAAGTGATCCTCATGTAAGCATGATCATCGAATTTCTTGTCTTCATTTTCTTACACCTCCTAAATAGCATGGATCTCTGGCGAAGAAGGCATACCAATCTCACATGAGGGCCTACGCGACGCATCCTTCCGATGAGAAGCATATATTTCATATCCGGAATCTGCACATTGGTCACCTTGCCAAAGCATTCGCTCTGCGAGAAGCTCCGAGTAATATTGGTAACAATTCCATCCGACAAAAGAATGGTTCACGCACTGTTGCCACGAAGGGTGGCAAAGATCGAGCTTCGAACGCGAAGACTTCCGGTTCGACTGGAAAGTCGAGGCCATCTTTGAGTAAGAAGATGGAGAGTATGGGTGACCATGATACGACCGCGGAAAAGCGTATGCAGGACGTCGTGCGCGCACAAGGACGCCTGAGCAAGAAAGGTGGTGTTATGATGATGAGTGGAACATCGGAGTTCCACGTCTCTGGAGGAGATGAGTTGGAAAAATTAGTAGGACAACGGTGACCCACTCTATATTATGGTGTGTGTTATATGTATATCTATTGCTATAATGCCATGTTGCTACCCCAATCCCTAATGCTAAGAAAGTCATGTTGGAAATTTACTCCGTGGCCTTTTCATCAAACACCACATCACCCGAACCCGAAGAGTGTTGCAAAGATCCTCCTTGCACGTCCAAGCCCAATCCTTCCAATTCCAGATCATTGATCTCTGGAGCGAACTCCTGCTCCTGCTCCCTTCTCTTCACGCATTCCCATTCGACCCGGAAGAACACCCAAATCCATCTGCGGAACAACTCCGCGACTTCTATCCAAAAAATGACCGCTGCTCCAGGAACATAGAATCCAGAATCCGAATCTCCGCCCAATGATGTGGAGGAGGATGCGTGATGCAGATGAGATGATAATTTGACGGACCATGTGAGGCGCAAGACGAGGTTGAGAAATATGACAAAGGGGTATACTATTGCAGGGAATAAAAGGGTATGACGAAGACCCCATGGATGGCTGCTGTTTTTCTCGGGCAAGGCTCTTGATGACGGGGTATAATCAGTCGCGTCACCATTAAGGATTCTGTGTCTTTGCGATGGAGATCGCGTGTGTAAACTTGAGGTGCCTGCTACTGTTTCCTGGGTATGTAAAGTAGGTAAAACTAATTGGCGAGGCGCGTGTCGGACGCCGATCTTCGCCTTGGGTCGAAGTAGCTCAAGGCCCCAGTCATTCGTAACGTCCCACCAAAAGGAATATAAGGAGTTGATAGCTACGGAGAGTAGCCTACGATGCATTGGAAACGATCAACGTCATCGTCAAAACGAAATTGGCAAGGAAAGAACTGACCATAATCTGAAGAGAGGATGTTCGCCCACGTCGAACACACCCTTTTCGATTGCTATGTCATTGGCAACGGTCCTTTGAGCGGCTGACAAGAAGATGACGGGAAAAGATGAAGCGTATTTCAACGCATTCCACATTGGCCGTTTGCTGGTATTCGTAGGCAGCATGTAATCAATTACGCATTGACGGAACCGGATTAAGTACGGGATACTGAAGACAGTTGTCAGTTCGTTTTGGCGCGTGAATTCTATCGAGTTTAACGGACCTCATGAGGACTGGTACGATCATGCCTTGCCATCCGTCTTGAGAAGGGAACACAAGAAGACTTCCACCCGGCCAGAACATGCGAACGGACAACCAAATGTCTCCGATGACTTTTGCAAAGGAAGTCATGATATCGGCCAGAATGATATCGGAGAAATAAGTTGGCATGCTTGTTGGGCTGGAGCAGCACCTTCGGATTGCTCTACGGCATGTTCAGCGCTCAGCGGTTATTCGGCACGCAACATTTACGCCAAGATACTCACAGAAGAAATTGGTCTCGAACGTGACTCTGCAGCACACCGAATGGAAAAATGGCCCCCATTACAACACAGAGCATAGACACCGCAGGTATAAACTTATACCAGTCGACGTATTCCTGCAAGTCGCGAGTGCAGATACGGAATAACAGCCAGGCGGCGGCCATCGACGTGCCGTACGCAAAGAAAAGTCGATAGACTGCCCTGGCAAGTGCTCGAGCGTCTCCTTGAGTTCGAGGGGGGACGGTCAGACGAGGAGAACTCAAGAATCCAGCATCTTGAGGCCGCAGCTCGAGTGCACCAGCAACATCGATGCCCAGCAGGTTGAGGCCATGCAAGTTGGTCGCCCAGCAGAGGATGCCCAGTCCTCCGAGAAGAAGAACGCGAAAGGGAAGGGGGAATTCTACGGCGAACGGCGCCTCAATGTGAACGTCCTCCATCTTGAATGCTGAAGTCGACGTGTCTTCATGGACGAGAGCGCAGCATCGCGTGTGGTGAGGGATCGAGGAAGAAAAACGCAGCAAACAGCTTCGCCGCTAATTCCACCGTCATCGCCACGCACAACACGCTCTCCTCCGACCACCATGAGCGGAAAGGCGACAGCGTCCAGCGCACAAGACACAAACTTCAGAAGAAAATGGGACTTGGAAGAATATGCAGAGAAGGAAAAGAAGCAGGATCAGGACGAAAAAGAACGGATGCAGGAGAATGACGAACGGACGAAGCAAGGTGAGCACTAGCCTTCGGACGTAGCTATTTAACAAGTCTAAAGATTCTAAGGAAAGAAACCTAGAAGAGGGAAGAAAGAAGACCTTCCGAAACCCACTGAGCTCATGAAGCAACGCGAACATGACCTTCAGCTGAGCAAGAACCTGAATAAAACTATCGTCGTCCAAAACCCAAGCGGTCGAGGTCCTGGCCAACCTGGCTTCTTCTGCGAGACGTGCAATCGAACGTACAGGGATACCACCGGATATCTTGATCATATCAACGGTCGGCAACGTAAGTCTCTGACATACTCGTCTTCAATGTATGTTCTCATGATATCTTGCAGACTTGCGGCGGCTTGGGCAAACAACGCGCATTGCCCGATCAACGGTTGCCCAAGTTCGTGCACGCATAGCGCTGCTGAGAGAGAAGACAAAAGAGGCGTCAAGTGCGAAAGACTTCGACTTCAACAAAAGATTAGCTGAGGTGAAAGCTAAGGAGGATGCATTACGCGAGGAGAAGAAAGCAGCAAAAAAGGCGGAGAAAGAGAAAGCTCGAATGGAAATAGTGAAGAATACCGTCGGCCAACCAGAACAAGACGAAATGGCTAAGATGATGGGCTTCGGTACTTTTGGCTCGTCAAAGAAATGAATGGTGAGTTCGTATTTTGCTCGCTCATCTGCAAAGTCCAACTCTTATGATTATAGTCCTACCGACTAGTATTTACTTCAACTCGATAAACCACCACGAGGAGCATACGTCGACACGAACCCTATCACCCTTATGCCACTTCGTCTACTTGTAACTTACGAGTGCTAAGCGGATCCGACTTGCTTTTGCAGAAACCGTACGGAGTCAAAAGAGGACTTTCGTGACGATAAACGAAATGGACCACCAAAGTCCATTTTTGCCTTGACATTCTATGCGACACCCATCTTATACTTCAATGTTTCCAGGACCGTTTTATGTAGCTATCTGTTCATTAATCGAAATCAAAAGGATGTAGCTATAATTACCATCAATATCTTTCTCGGACGGAGTTGCACCGAAAATCCCACAATTCCGTAACTGGTCGAACAGCGAAACGGCCACGTCGCGTCGCTGCGCACTTTTCTCTTCCCTTCCAACCAACTTGTCCACCTCTCCCCGAGCAACGATGTTCGGAAGGGTCGTCCTCTCGCTCTTTATCGTCTCTTTGGCGGCGCTGTTCTGCGTGCAATCCGCAGAAGCCGCAAAGGGTCCCAAGATTACGCATAAGGTCTACTTCGACATCAAGCAGGGAGACAAGGACCTTGGACGAAGTGCGTTTGTACATTTTGTAGTTCGCGTGTTACGGGCTCTGACGAAAGACATTCAGTCACCATGGGTCTCTTCGGCGGAGTGAGTAGAAACTTTTCTCTCTGCCAATCGAACTCTTACAAACGGTGCATCAGACTGTTCCAAAGACCGTTGAGAACTTCCGTGCTTTGACGACCGGTGTCAAGAAGGATGGTACACCTCTCCCTGAAGGAATGGGATACAAGGGCTCGAAATTCCATCGTGTTATCAATAACTTCATGTTCGTAATTACGATTCGAATATGCGCGATTCTCCTAACAGTCTACCATTTGACAGGATCCAGGGTGGAGACTTCAGTATGTTGATTAAATTGCCTTCACCTCTACGAACAAGTTTTGAATGTGTCCTCTAGCCAGAGGTGATGGTACCGGCGGAAAGTCAATCTACGGTGACAGGTTCGCCGACGAAAACTTGTAAGTTTGCACTTCGTCGATTTCGAGAATCTGTACAAAGTTTGTTACAGCAAGCTCAAGCACACTGGACCTGGTGTTTTGTCCATGGCAAATGCAGGCAGAGATACGAACGGTATGCTATCACACCTCTCATTTTTCGACGTCGACTCATTTTCCGGTTAGGCTCTCAATTCGTGAGTTCGCGCAAGGCTTTCTTCTTTCGTATCATTAAAACCTTTCTTAGTTTATTTGCACCGTTAAAACCAGCTGGCTTGATGGTAAACACGTAAGTTTCGGTTTTTTACAGCTTATTTATATACCTAATGATTACTGCAGGTCGTCTTCGGCAAAGTTATAGATGGAATGGATGTCGTCTCCGCAATCGGTATGGTTTCTACTTTGTCGTGACGAATGAAATCTTATCCTATGATAGAAAATGTTGAAAAGGGACCTCAAGACCGTCCCAAGGTCGACGTGATCATCTCAGATGCAGGAGAGTTGGAAATCGAATACGAAACTGACGAGGAAGGAAACCAGGTACCTCTTCACGCTGAGCTTTAATCGCCACCATCCTGTATTCCAAGTAAATCCAAAAACGTCGTACCGACAAATACATTTTGCTATCTTTTTCTAGGATGATGCTGCGATCCTTCCCACAACCACCTCCGTGGCAGAGACCAAATCAACGAGCGAATCCGAACCCATGTTTGGTGTTGCGACCACCATGCCAGCTCCTGCCGACCATGAAGGCATTCCCCAAACCACACACGTATCAGAAGATTTCGAGAGTGGGAGCGAGCCTCTCGCAGACGACGTTTCTGATTACTCCGACCTCATTTCCTCCCCTTTCAAGTATTTCTTCCTTGGCATTTTCTTCCTCGTTATTCCTACTGCATTCTTTATCTGGTTTGGAGGTGTCAAATGGCTTCGCAGTAAGTTGGGCTTCAATGGAAAAGGGAAATACAACAAGTTGCGAAGTGACGACCTTGAGAAGTAGATCTCCTTATACGTTCGTTTATACACGAGTCTTTCCTTCCTGTTACTATGTATTACACTGTGGACAATCATAAAGATACAAGCATCTGTCGAATAGACTACAAGGATAATTGGTATAGTCCAAGAAGAATCGGGTATATTAGCAAGAAGGTATATGAAGAATAAGAGAGCGATGATGCCGACGACGGGACAGCAGGTGCAGAAGTGGGGCTGTCCAGATAGTGAGATTTTGAAATAAATGGGAAGGGAATTGACTCACGATATTCCGTTCAAGTCAGAAAATGAGGGACACGTGGTATTGGGATCGGTCTGCATAAAGACGGAAGTCAACAGCTTCGACACAAGAAACAATATGATTGAACACGTACGAAGGGATCCGTAGGACAGCAGACACTATCTCCAAGGTTCGGAGCGACCCCGAATGAAGTGATGTTCGATTGACCACCCCAAGAAGAGCAGGGCACACTGGCGTAACTTATATTCCAAACACCAAAATCCTGCCAGATGAGTATATATGAGATAATCGAGGTTTGGTGATGCCAATTGAGAATTCTTACCGTATAACCTGTTGCAATGAATCCGCGTCAACACCATAACTCGCTTGAAACCATCTGATCCTTACCGTATAGACTTGCATCGCTCGGGAAAAAGTCGTCTGGTATACTAGAAGATGGCCAGGCGAGATCAAAATTCAGAAAGACACCTGCTCTGTTGATCGAAATTATACTCTTCAGCCTCTTTTCACATTTGTCGGAAATTTACTATGACATACTGGTTTGGTTTGCCCTGCATCGCCGAACACCAATGTGCACTGACTGGACATTTGTCAGTGACTTTCACGACGACACTATTCGTCACGTTGGGAAAGAATGGAGGAGTCGACAAGAATGTGTTGAGGAGCGTCAAATTGAAGCATCGTCCACAGGAAGCTCCATACGCAGAGCTGCTCCCGTAGGCCATTTGGCTCATTGCAGCCGTTGGGAAGTGGGTGCTTTCTGTGCTGCATCCACAGCTAGCGATGAAGTCCAGAGGAAGGTCGTAGTGTGTCATTGTCGCAAATCCAGTGTCTGGGTATTGAATCCATGGCGAATTGTTTGCGCGAACGAGCGACGAGACGACGGCAAAGAGAGAAAGGGCAGTCGGAAACCGGTTCCAGAGCCCTCGTAGGGTGCCCATGACTCTGAGAGATGGTGGTGGTCAAAGACAGTGTTGTGATTTGTCGTACATCAAGAGCTGTGAGTTCATAATTAAAAATTCTGTGAGAGCGAAATGGAGGACATGGTCAAAATTAGAGTGGGAGCCTGCAACGCCTTCCCCACATGGCAGCCAGGCGATGCGCTATTTTTGGACCAACCACCTCATCCCGAACATCGACGACGTCGAGCATATGCAACAATTCCTATATCCTGCGAGCCATGAATTCGAGAAATTGACGACAGATGCGATCAATACGAAGATAGCAAGACACTCTTCGTGCACGGCATGCGATGCGGCGTGTTCTGGGCTGCGCCCGTCCCCGATTGTCACAGTCGTAGCTGACGATTCGGAGGAGCTAATTGGCAGCGGCGATGTTCAATATCTGTCGGAATGTGCGTGTGGACACGGACTTCAAGAACACGAAGCGGATGAGGGTCTCTTAGGACGCGACGAGTACATTCGCCGAGCAAGGGTGTCCATTCGTCTGGACGAACTACTATCTGTAAGCTTCGTTGTCTTTCTGCACCCCCCGTGTCGTGATTCTTAATTAATCTTCTTTCATGACTGTGATACTCTTTCTTACCCGAGCCCTTCATAAATTCTTTTGCTTCACATTCATTCTGTTAATCACGTCATTCACCTCAGGATGAAGACAGGCTCTTGGATTTCCAGTACACAAACGAGGACATAGAAGGCCTGCGAGTGCAAATGCGGCTCCCCCGGCACGTGTCGAGCCCCCTCTCTGACGGTAAGCCTTTCGATCCTCTGAAGCCTTTGTTCCTTTGCTGAAAGCCCTTTGACGCATCCCATTATGCTATCAGATATCTTGGCGTCGCCCAAAAAGCATCTTCTTTCTCCAGACTCGTCTTTGAGCGACGCTCCGCCCCCTTCACCAAAGAGACGCCGTACCTCCGCTTCTGACTCTTCTCTCAGTGACGCAGAGGAAAACTCAGACGAAGAAGATCAGCCTTTAGCTGCACGTATGCCTCGAGCGGCTAAGACTGGCCCACGAAACCGAGAAAACGGGATACGCAGAGCAGGAAAGAAGACTGGAGGAAAGGGTATGTCTATGACATCTCTCCCGGCCGAGCAAGCACATTCTGCAGCTGAGGGTGCCGCCAAGATGAACGGTCGCGCGAACGGACAGATGAATCTCGAAGCGAAAGTGAAGTTCGAGGAGAAAATGGACGACAGACAACTCTCGAGATTAGCTACAGGTGTCACTGTCGACAGCGGGGTCACAGCCCCGACTCCCGTACGCGATTTTCATCCAGTCTCTAGTGTCATGATGCTGAATTTTGCGCTTTCCAGGTGACAGCACGTCCAGAGAAGGCCGTTTATGTCGAGCTTCGGCAGGGGCTCATACAAATCGCGGCTGTGGAAAACGACAGACAGCCTCGTTCCCTTATAATTCTTACCGGCCTAAAGACCCTCTTCCAGAAACAATTGCCCAAGATGCCTAGGGAGTATATCACTCGACTTGTGTACGATTCGAATTCCAAATCGCTTGCAATTATCAAACATGGGTACAAGGTCGTTGGTGGCATTTGTTACCGACCATTTCCACAGCGAGGTTTTGCAGAAATTGTCTTCTTCGCGACAGCTTCTGTAGACCAAGTGAAGGTGAACAAATATCATTTTCTGGCGCATACCTGAACTCATAATGGTCCTCAAGGGCTACGGCAGCATGCTCATGAACCACTTCAAAGCACACATTCGACGGACATATCCTAACATGATGCACTTCCTTACGTATGCCGACAATTACGCTGTTGGTTATTTCCGCAAGCAAGGCTTCTCCAAAGACATCACGCTGGACCGATCGATATGGGCTGGGTATATCAAAGACTACGAGGGAGGAACGATCGTGCAATGCAAGATGCTACCCAAGGTCGACTACTTGAATACGCAGGAGTTGATTGCGCAGCAACGCGAAGCCATCCTTACGAAGATTCGACAGATGAGCAAGAGCCATATCGTACATCCTGGCCTCCCGCAATTTCAGCCAGGCATGCCGGAGGGCGTCAGCATTGATCCACAAGACGTGCCAGGATTGCGTCCGTACCTCTGACAGCACAATTCTATCAACTTTACTAATATTTTACGTGTCATTTACAGGCGAAACGGGTTGGACGCCGAGCATGCAGGCAGAAGCGCAGATGACATCGTCCAAAGGTCCTCAGTACGCAGTGATGCGTCGAATTCTTGCAGACCTCCAAGCACATCCGCAGGCTTGGGCATTCCTTCAACCCGTCAATCCTGAGGACGTTGCGGATTATTACTCCGTCATTAAACATCCTATGGGTAAGTCATCCTGTTACCTGAAGCTCAGGACGGTATTAACCCCTTCGCGTATCTGAAGACTTTCATACTATGGAACACAAGATTGAAACGTCGCAATACGCGAACCTGGAGTCGTTTATTTCCGACGCAAAGCTTGTGTTCCATAACTGCCGCAGTTACAATCCCGAGGCATCAATATATGTAAAGAACGCCAATAAACTGGAGAAATATCTTAAGGACCTAACTGATAAGCTTGACATCGATTGATAGTTATCATTCTTTCATCTTCTTTGATACTCATTTTTGCCTCACATTTACACTTCAGCTGTACGATAGGTATTCGTAGTGCACGAAACGCGTGATGTTCCAATTCCAATATATTATTACAGACTTGTATGAACATGTTTGATTTGATGAATGAATTTGCAGCGCATACTTCATCGAGGCAAAATGAAGAGACGAAACGCAGAAATATCTTACTTGCGTTGACCATCTGTGAAGCAAAAACATTGCTGAGCCATGAAAACATTTCGGAGAAACGGACATCGAACTCACAGGCCTTGGTCTCGTATCCAGTCTTGCCAATGATGATATCGGGTGGGTTCTGCTCCTTGCCAGTGAAGTAGTTCTCGAGGATCTTCTTCGCACCGTTGGCGTAGCGAGCCTGGGCATCGAGCGTTGTACCACTGTAGTGCGGAACCATGCCGTTGCCGCCACCGATCGGGTTCTTCATCGTACGCCAGACGTGGTCCTTTGGTGCAGGTTGCACGTTCCATACGTCACCAGAGTAACCCGAGAGCTGGCCGGACTTGAGCGCCGCAGCGACGGCGTCCTTGTCGCAGATGGCACCACGCGCGGTGTTGACGAGCCATGCACCCTTCTTGAAGTGCTTAAGGAGCTCAGCGTTGACGAGGCCGCGAGTTCCTTCGTGAAGCGGGGCGTTGACAGTGACGACGTCGCACTGTATGGGTATGGTGAGATTTGTTATCGGTAAGTTTAATATGAGGATACTTACTTGCGATACGAAGTCCTTAAGATCCTCTACCCTCCTGGCACCCACTGCCTTGGCGGCGGCGTCGGGTAAGGGTGCGTAGTCGTAGTACAAAAGCTCCTTGCAGTCGAAGGGAACGAGACGTTGAAGGACACGATAACCGATACGGCCAGCTCCGATTGTGCCGATGACCTTGCCTTCGAGATCGAAAGCAAGACGCGCGATATCCGACACTTGCCAATCACCACGCTCGATCATCTAAACAAAGCATAGTGAGTAAGTGCCAATCAGATAGAACAGTGCGTGAGTTTAGTTTGAAATTGTGGTGGGTTCAAATGCAATAGACGGGCATCCGGTGTGAAGACGGTCTGAACATAGAAGGAAAGAAGAAAGGAACGTACCTCATGCGCGGGAACGAAATTGCGGACGAGGAGGAGAATGGACATGACTACATGCTCGGCAACGGAAACCACGTTTGACCCAGTGACCTGAAAGATATGCAAGTCAACACACTTGCTGAGAAATGTTGAGAGCCAAATCTCACCTCAAGAACCTGGATACCTTTCGAGACGCAGGCGTTGAGATCGATGTGGTCAGAACCAACACCAGCAGTGATACAGATCTTGAGGTTCTTCGCCTAAATACCAGTCAGAAACTCGCGTCCGTCGTAGCGATAATGAGTACTCTGACCTTTTCGACGAGGTCGGCCGTTAAGTAGCCGGGATGGAATGGAGTGGTGATGAGGACCTCGGCCTAAAGAACATATACGACGCGTTACTATTTTTATCCGCGCGAGAGACGGAGCTCAGGCGGAAGCGCGTATAATGAGATACTCACATCGACGATGTGCTTTTGGAAAAGGGAGTCGGGCCCCTCCTTGTCGCTGGTCACCTGCAGACACTCGTAAGACTGGAGATTGATGTCAACGTTCAAATCATACGTACGATGTATTCGTGACCTTGCTCTTTCAGCCACTCCTGAATGCCAAGCTATATGCATCGAAGAAATAAGCAATGAGACTCGGGCGAGTCGCATGGTATGGAAGCCTCTTACCTTGTTTTCGGTGGTACCGAGGAGACGAGGCTCCTCAACAGCAGCCTTGTGACCGTCGTAGAGTACAGCGAGGACCTGTGAACAGTCGAATGGTCAACGAGCTGAATCGGTGTACGATGAGAGGCGCTCACCTTCATGTTGTTTCGAGGAGAGGAGTGAAAGAATCTGGGGGTGAGACCTTGCAAAGCAGGGGTCTTATATGCGCTGCGCCTGAGCAGGGAATTGGATAGTTGACGGAAAGACATTATGGTTGTAGAATGGGACTTGGGAAAGAGCAGCTGACCGTTCCCGAGGTCATCCTTGCGCGGCCTGATATACGTCAACTCACGTGCGCGACAAAATGGTCCACTCTAATATTTTGTCGGGCACCGACGGGTTGCCCCCGACTTTCTGAATATTTCTGAGTTGTGAAAGTTGCTTCCAATGCGATTCCGAAGGCCTATCGTGATTCTTGGAGGTAATGGCGCTCCGAACGTCCACTTTTTTGCGGTTGTAAGAGCTCACAGCTGTGAAGATCCATCGCCTCCGACCCACGGACTCTCGTAGCAGGTGCTGAAACGGACATACTTTCATCCGCCAAGACCCGTATGGTACTCCGAAGGACGCCTCGCCATTCATTCAGATTCGCATGGCCTGCCCATTAGCTGATCTCGTATCACAATAGTAGCGTTCGCAGTTGGATGGGCGGGAAGCTTGCTATACTCAGCGCTCCAGACATTTCAATGGGATCCCTGCGTTCTTAATATCAGCTGAGCTCACGCTGAGGAAAGACTTTCCGCACCTTCATAGCGAAATCGTTTGATGCGAGGACTTGGAATGTCGCTCAACTCGAATCTCGAGCACACCGACCGCCCTGCTTGACTACAAAACCACCTAATTCGGCACAAAATTCTCTTGAATCATGGGATGTTCCTCATTAGGCCCGAGTTATTCCGCAGAGAGTGATAGACGCAGTGGCATCCTTGAGACAGGGATTCCGAGATGCTATGTCTATGTGATGGCCATCGTGGTCATCGTTGTTGGAGAAGGAGAGCAGTTTGACGCGACGCGACGCGTTCCGCTTCCCAAAATTTCCTATTGGCGGGTCTCTTACCCGACCCTGGTGACACGCACCACAACAACTTTCGACGAATCTCTTTTGAACTTATCACCTCAACTCAAACGTCTTCAACGATATTTGAAGGCCATGTCGCATGTGAGCTCATTAAATTTCTTTTTGGGCTGTGCCTCTATGTTTTGCTAACTTTGCAAATGGCCCATAGCTGTCTCACTTGCTTCAAGGCTTGACGCCTTAAGTTACCACCATCGGAACTGGCGATAGGAGTCGGAAGAGTTCGTGGATGCCATTGGAGAGTATTCTGAGAGACGAGGGTCGCCCAGTTGGATTCCACCGTATGAGCCCGATGATGGATTGAGACCCGATGTACGTCCTTTTGTCTGTTCCGATTGGCTTGTTGTGGTGCTGCATGTTACTCCTATTTTCTTTTCTATTTTCTCAACCCGTCCGACAACATCCGTGCTGTCTTGAATTGACATGCTCTCTGTAGGAAATCGGAAGACATATGTCGTCATCCTTGCCGTTCGTTTGGATTGGTTGGACCTTCGTGCTCCGTGAGTTCGTAGCTCTTTTTTTTTTTGAGGGGATGATTGACACGACAATGACCTTCCTAGCATCCTTGCGTTATTTCTTTGTGTACTGGCTAGATTTATGTTTGAAACAAGTCAGAATGGAACCAACGTTACAGAAGATTGTCTGTAAGTACTACCACCCACTGGAACATCGCTTTGATTCTAACATCTAATCCCAGACTCAGAATTAGAGCACTCGTACCGGAACGCCTTGGCACCTCTAAAGGCGTATAGCTTGAAGACCGTGCTGTACAGAACGGCAACGCTTGCCCCGCATTCGAAGCGTCGACGTCGACATCGTGCAACGCCCCGGCGAGTAGTTTCCGCGTTTGCCCTGCTTCGGTATAGCGTCTGTCCTCGTCTTTGTGCATCGAGGACAGCATCTTGGTTGGGGTTTATGGGCACAAGTTTGTATCTCCACCGAGACGCAAGCTCAAGCTCGACGACCGTGATAATCCAGCTTTCTGCGCATCAACGGCAGCGTTGGCCGGTTTTCTTCGTCCGCTCATTGAAGCCAACTGATCCTGCCCGTTCATATCTTCGAGACGCCACAGAATATTGACCTCATAAGGGCTCTGTTCCATAACGTCTTCTTATGCCCCAGCGCGGTGAGTACAGGACTTTGGCGTGATGGAAGCGGTTACTGAGTGCCTCAGAATTCCATTCAGTAACAAATACCTCTGTCTGGAAGTCTCTCGGTTGCAGTCGATTGATAATAATTTTAGGGAAGTCACCCCCGTCGCCCTTCCAAATCGCCCATCGACGAATTCGGTTGGACCTTGTACAACCGTGATGGACCGATGTTTTGAGGTCCGGCGAAACGGTCGAGGCAGCTTTCCGGCGCCTTTAGTGCATACAACTGCAGAAAACACTTTCGAGATTGGACCCTACACGCAATACGCGGCACTCTTTTCATTTCATTCAATCAACCGCGAGGAGGCAACGTAGTCAACTAGCTAGGTTAAGTGAGTGCTCTGACACTCCGACGCGGACACATGAGATTGGCGACATACCACTTACAAATGCAGTCTACAGGCTTTTATGTGACGCGGAAACCTGGCTCATGTAGGCGAGAACATGCGGAAATGCGGAGTTCCGCAATCAGGAGCGCTCGAGGTCTTCGAGCAGAGCGGCGCCCAACACTTACGATAACTCGAACATGCACAATATTTGCATGCGTTCGAATTCGCGATTACGGCAAAGGCAAAACCAGCCTTTTGTCTCCTCGTCTTCGCAGTCACATCTTTTCGTCGAAGGAGAAACTACGGAGTATCTCTGCCGTTATCTCCGCCCCCGCATTCTCTAAACAACTGAGAACTGTATCTGCAGTCTGCTATCTGGTTTTCGCAGGCGATCATGCTGGGAACGACGGACTACATTGAACGATCAATCATTTGTCTTTTTTCTGCTGTGAGTCGTTGCCACCATCAAATCTTTAACTTCAGGGAATACTGACAGTTCAATACATATCGTTCGTACTCTCTCCTCGCAGTGCGACTCAGTCATTGGCGCGCTAACAGCGCAAATGCTCCTGGAGTCGATCTCCGCGGTTGAAACTGCAGTTTTGTCGTACGTGCCGCTTTGACAACGACTTCGTGGCGCACCCCTTGATTGTCGGTGCAAGTAATCGTTCCTGACTGTCGAGCTGAACTGTAAGCTTTCTTTCTTAAACCTTGTCCGTTCGGCAATGCTTACGGCACGAGCATGATGATGTACTTTGAAGGACTTCATAGTTCATGCTCCTCCAAACGCTTCTTTTCTGTGATTGGCATGCAGTCGTGAAGTTTCACTGGCGTGATTGACGAAAGCTACGACGACCTCAAAATGACCATGATCACAAGAACAGACACGACACATCAAGCAATCGACTTCTTTGCCCTGCCCATGTGGTGCTCTTGATGAGTCCCTCTCCAAAATACTATCTTTATCTTCTTACACTTTACTCGATCACCCCGCGATCAGTGCAAGGTAACAATGCCACAGGCGAGGCGAGAGATCGCGCCATGGACATGATCAAGATGCATGTCTACGCCAAACCAAAGAGTCAAAATGTCTGAGGATTCCGCATCAGTACCTGCTCAAATGAAATGCAGGCCGTGTTGTGACCTCATCCGTGCCAAATCGTATCCGAATGTCCGAGGATTACAAGTTAACAGATCTGTCTCTCCTCGTCGGGCAGGCTTTGGGGAAACCCTTCGTCTGTCAATTATATGCAGGGCAGTCACTACGAACCATCAGCAGCCGACGCGTTCCTCGACGATTTTTGGGAAGAAGGATGAAAACCCGTGCGTCAATCTATCCTCGCCCGAACGCAATGCAAATACTCGGTGGTTAGGCGGGAGGGTCTATCAATCAACAGGCTCTTGATGCCGTTACTGCGCAAATCTTCCAGTCGTCTGCTGGACTTCGACGTCACCATCTCGATTCAGCGTAGTCTACTCACCCTATTGTATCCATGAACTTACTCGAAGACGACGACCCCGACGCAATCGTCTCGCGGCAAGCAACGTTGCACCGCCAAAATATCTTCAACGCCTTTCCCGAAAGTGCCAAACTCGAGATCTTCTAGTCCTCTCTTCTTCCAAGGTCCAATCCGTCTTCCGGTGATTTTGCGGCCTCATGGATTACGATTGACCTCGTTTGTTGGTTCCCCTTACGTTCTGTAATTAAAACTTCGCTCATCTCGTTGGCAGGTGACTCCGAATCGTCGAACGTTTGAGTTCCGCTACTGGAGACTTTGGCGCGGACTCTCATTCAGGCCCCTCGTACATTCATCCGTCGCTTGAATGGTTCGAATATGCACAGGACGGGTTATTTTCGGGTCCTCGTTCTGTTTAGTGAGCTGCTAAACAAGTGCCTGTACGTTCCATTCTGCTCCTAACATCCGCGCAGGATTCAACAGACATATTTAGTGGTGAAGCGGCCTTAGGCTAAACCGGATATGTTAGAAACCCAGGTCAGAGGTAGCTCTCGGGTTCGATCTCCACTCCACTTAACCTTTGACGCATGGGTGACAGATAAACCTTCGTACCCGGCTTGTTTGGGATCAAGATACGGCTGGACCTTCTCGTAGCCCGACATTTCTGACATTTGGGATTCCGGGCGTAAAGTGGAGGTCCATGCTCGCCGGAGGCTCGCCGCAAGACGCCCAAAGTCCAGTGTCTGGAACAGAAGTTCGCGGATTTGTTTTGCGCCTAGGAACCTGTTTTAACTTTCCTATGTCGTCGGCCATCAACGCGCGTGCCTTTCGGTCGGTCATAAATAACACGTAGTTATCTCGGGAGCGTATCACGAATACCTGAGAAAGTCGGCGGGTGCGCGCTGTACGTATGTGAAATTTTCCTTCTCTTTTTCTATTTATTTCGTAAAGCTTTGTTCTTCTTGATTTAATTATGCAATAGGAACAAAGGCACCTGCTCCAGCGTCTTCGAGCATCTGGAAGTTCTATTTCGTCAAGAAGGAATCAACAAAATGAACCCAAATGTTCGAAATCCAATCCGAAGGCCGTCTTTACACGAAAGATCCCCCGGTGAGCCCGACTCGCTCTCACAGTATAGACGCAGCAGCGAATTTGCGAAGACCAGTGCATCGCGTTCTGACCCAATCAAGTCTTTTTTCATACGCAAGACATAAAGCTTGCATAAAGTCCGCAGCATCTTCGTAAGAAGTCAGTACGCATATATATGTTCTGGCCTTCCCCATAACGTCACTTTCACTTCATTGTTTAGCGAGCTTTGTTTCTGTCTATCAGGGCTTATTAACTACCGAGTCGGATGAAGACTTAATCTCACCCTTTCAAGTCTGTCTGTCCAGGTGCGCGATCGGTCATGAGTCCTACGAGCGCACCCCTGATTTGCAGACTCTACGAGCTGCCTGTCGCCGTCGATACCACTACCCCCGGCGACTAGACGAGCCCTTCATGACAGATGAGATCTAAGTAACAAACCAGCGCCCTCAGCCAAGCCCCCCATTGTAGTGCAAGTGAAGCCATTTGTTCGCGAAGATCCCAGATTTACCGCCCGGCAGTATACGTCGATCGCTCCGATCACTCCTCGGACAGCACTGGCAGAACAATGTCTCGATGCGCCCTCCTTCGTCGCTCCATTCAATTTCGTTCATCAGCACGCGCTCGCGCTCAGGTTTCTGCTACGTCTCGAATGGACGAAATCTTGTCAAGAACATATTTATAGGTCGGCAAATTCGCTGAGACGAAGACGCTCTCCTTGCGTGATCTTTCTTTTGATGATTGTCGAACGGCGAATTCGATCGATCGAGCGCTGCGCTCCGTAATCCTCGTAACTCTGGCGGCTTTTTCTCGTTCGCGATGTCTCACAAGGCCGGTTGGATCGCATTACTGCGGCTCAAAGTCATTAAGATCTGTCGGTATCCGAATCGGCGGGCTACTACGCCGGCGGGGCAAGCATTTCGAGGAAGCTCTGATTTTGTGACGTTCTCTAAGCGCTCGGTATCCTCAAGCAGCGCGCACGGCCCATCATTTTTTCATCTGCGATACACCTGTCCTGTTGCAAGAGTACAGCCGCGAAAAGCAAATTCTTGAAGGATTTTCTATCAACCGACACGGGATAGGCTCCGTAACGAGAAGATATTATTGTCTTCTACGTTTGCGTATCGCATTGCGCACTATAGTTTCTCCGCAAACCAGCGAAGAAAGCGCTTCCTGGGCGCAAGTTCACTGAACTGTCTCCTGATGCTTCACCGAGATCAATCCGTCGTGGAGTTTTGGAGGGTTTTAGTGGACCTTTGCGTGCCAGGACGAGACAACTTAAGATCCGCTGAGGTCGGGCGTCCGTCTTACAGCCAGCAATGTACACGTATAGCAAAGGACTTGCCGAGGCTCAGAGGCATGACAACATCCGCTCGGCGAAGTGTCTCCCCTCGGTCATCATCTGTGCAACGACTCCAACACTTACCGCCCGTTTAATTCTGTCTTAATAACTGACGGGGGTCGAACGGCATCTCCGGGAAAGAATTCGAACTCGTGCAATATCGTACATACATATACACAGATACAAAAAGGGAATAGATACCAAAGAGAGGTTTAACAGCGGAGAGTAAGATGTTCCAAGGGGTGGATCAGAGTACAATCATCGTCTGCGCTCAAAAAAGCACCCGCATCCTTCGTGCAATCTTCAGTATCACAGATGATGCTCTCGTCGCTGAACGGCAGCTTGGCCATCGCAAACATGACGAGCGGGTCTACGCTCGCCCCAGGTCTTGGCCATGAGTCGCCGGCCGGGGGCTCTTCTTGAAACGTATCTTCAGGCTCTTCAGTGTTAACTTCAACCTCCCTTGATGAGCTTTCCGATGAACCCTCGCTTTCCTCCTCTACATAGTGTTCGGCATCAGGGTTGTATAAAACTCGCCCAGATGTCAACAGCACTCGAGAGGCTTCTTTGATGAGGTCCAGCGACGGTGACTCTTGGAAGTCCGTGTCGGTAGCAAACAATGCAGCAAGTCTCAATTGGTGATAGAGTACCTCCCAACGTGAAAACCAGGACACCTCCCAGGCACGAGGATAACTCGTCCTTTCGCTTCTTGTTACTTCGATCTGATGGTGGATTTCTTCTGAGGGTGTCATCACTGGCGTCCAGTAAACGGTTTCTTGCGGCGACTCCTTTGCTCCTTCCCCCGGACTGCGCGACTGCTCTTTGAGTGTAATGTCTACGAGAGTCACATCGCTAGATGTTGTCTCAGTCGAACAGACGGAAACATCGGGTAGGCCATCGTTATCAATATAGATATCCTCCGGTGCTTCCTGCTTGAATGATTCTTTGATTTTTGACCTCGTTAGTCCTGTAGGCTCGCCACAAGCTAGGCGGTGGTTTAAATCATAGATCCAAGTCAGCTGTGATAGCGTCCAAAGAGGCAAATCGCAGAACCAGCTGTCTACAGAAAGGAGGAAAGGGTCGCGCAATGAGGAGAGGTCGCCTACCCGGGGATACGTTGCAGCGGATTTATTTTCTACCTGCGTGGGCATGGGGCTTGGGCAGGTCGGTGGCAAAGGAGGTACGGATATCGAGTCCGTTCTGCATCGAGTTTGCGGTTGAGGTGGAGCCTGCGGTTCGTACTGTGGCACGTCGGGAGGCACGATACCGCCGTACGCCGCCTCAGCGCACGCGACTGCCCGCCAGGCCTCCAAGTGGTACTCGTATTCGTCCCAGGCGTGCTTTCGTCTTGCCCACAAGTGTCTCTTGTAAAACAGGGAAGATTGAGATAGACCATGATTTCCGTATAGATACCGGGGCGGATCAGCGTAGACAGCAGAGGACAATCCAGTCAGTGGCGAGGGTATCTTCGGGGAGTGTGCGTGCTGCGAGTAGTACTCGTCTTGAGGTCGTTGATGAGATGAGCTTCCAGCAGAGCTTTGCCCTGAATCACTTCTGTCGTCCTTGTCGTCGCTAGCACTTCCATAACCAGAGTCACTGAACTCTTCTCGTTCTTCTACCTCGATGTTGGCTTTCTGAACACGAATGATCTTGGACAACATGTTCCATCTTTCTGTTAGCTTAGCACCTTTTGCAGAGCTTCGCCTCGATCGAGTCTGCTTGTCATGTAGCTTCGGTTGGGCGTCGTTCTCGCTTTTGGCTTGCGTCTTGCCAGAACTTGAAGTCGATCGTCGATTGCCGCTGGACTTTGGCTTCGATAGTTTCTTTGCGTGAGCTGTAACAGTACTTGAGCCATCATCGTAAGGTCGCCTCGCTTGTAGATTGAGTGCCGTTCTGCAGCTCATTCCGAATGGTGCTCGACGTTGAAGAACGAAAGGCGTTGAATTCCAGCGGATGCAGCTGGTGCACGCCGCAAATTACCGCGTGGATCCGGCTCGGTGTCCGCCGTGTGGCTGACACCGGCTCATCGTCGCTTTCGGTAACTGCCGAGCTAACGCTTTCCATGTCGTTTAACATGTCTTCGCCACATAGAGCGAGAGAAAAAAAACACTACGAGAATGAAAGGGTATGTAGAGGTTCTTCCATTACTCAGTTTGATAATCTGATCTCTGTTGCAGATGGAATCAAGAAAGATTCGCCATCCATAACGTGACAACGATCCTGCCGCTTGTGATCATGTTGTCGTCTGAAAAGTCAGAGACGAGCATCGATCTGCACATCTCTCCTTTATGTCTTCGCGCTTACTGCTTTAAAAAACATAATAGTTTTTGAGGAAGCTTAATCTGAAATCGTTCGGGACAAATATATCTTAATTGCGAATGAATGGTTTTTACGCCGGCGAGCTTTGCTCCCTCCAATTCACGAAAATGGTATTTGCATGTAATATCTAACGCAGGTCAGTTCGCCCATACTGTTCCCTAAATTCTCACTGCTCCGTTACAATGCTGCACTTGTGTAGGTTATTACAAAGGCCGCCCGATGTGCGGTTGTATCTGCCCATAGATGAATCACAATTATTTGTATCATAGTATTGCATGCTGAGACGAATTCAGATTCATGTTCCATCGTTGACCGTAGAGGCAGACACTGATGAAAAGCATCTGACATAGACAGAGAATTGATATTTGATAGCTCTAGTATGTACAATAGCAACTTCAAAATGTTCGGTACGAAAACATATGGATATGCGTCGTCCATGGTGCTACTCCGCATCCAACCCCTCCTTTCGTGCAATTTTCGCCTAATCGAAATGTCATTCTCGGTTATACATTCCGCCTTGCACACCGCTTGCAAAGCTCAGCGCTCAGAGTCTCAGACTTCTCGATGTATCGGTAATTGCCGAACTCGCTTAGTTTTGGCGCTTTGCGATGTTCGTGTCGTAGCTTCCTGAACCTTTCTCTTTACACGTTTCGAATGCAACGAACCAGAAAAGACAGAAGATATGCCGTCAATCAAGCAAATTGTTCGGACGATCCCCGCTACGGATGCACTTCAAGCACTTCGCTATCTGGTCGGATTGAAACTGCGGTCGAAGTACATCGCGACGTACTCGGATTCGGACACAAAGTTGGTTTTGGAAAGATCCAAGTTGAGGTGCGTCACGGCCCACTTTGCTCTATTTCTTGAATCTGATTCTTTGCTTCAGATCTCTGCTGTGCACCTTGGAACCGAACAACCAATGATCAATAAAATGGGCAGTAACAGTTGCGGCGAGGTCGGATTCCTGAGGTGAACAAACCAGTCCAGAAACATCTGCATCTGCATCATCAATTACAGCACCTCATATACATCCTGTCAACGGTGTCAAGTGCCATTGCGACCTATGGGCGATATGCACGACCGGAATCCGGTATTGCGTGAGTATTAATTTCGAGTTAAAGCCAAAGAGGACTGAGACGATCAATTACCAGCGCGGACCTCGGAGTAAAGAAGTCGAAAATTCGAGTCTTTGCTACCTCGAACACCATCTGGACTATCTTTGTATCTTATGACGAAGAGAAGTGCGTTTTCAATATCGCGCTTGTTTCTCAGAATACATTTTGACCGGAGAAGTGAATGTCATCTTTTTGCAGTTACTCCGGAGTACGGAGCGCAAAATGAAATTTCGGAATACTCGGATGAAGTTCCATCGCAGTCTATCCCGGCGTCAAGTCTCAATTATCACCCTTGATAGATCACCCTAACGCCAGCGCGCTATTCTTTGCTGGATTTGGGGATCGTTGTGGACTCGTTAGATGGATCTCCGAGTTCCATCGCGAATCTCTTCTTACAGCTGAATCCGAATCGCGCCGCGCGCCCGCCAGTGTCCGGCGACACGACCTGAAGTCAAGATCCATACGTATCACGCAAAGATCAGGGCGACTCCATATCTGTCTTGTCAAATGACAAAGTGGATAGTCGTCCAAGGATGATACAGGGCGCAACGGTACGTATACAACTTGCGATATGCCTTTCAGAACGGTGACGATCTGAAGAGTATCGCGATAGATATTTCCGGGGTGCACGACCAGCGTCCAGTGGGCCTTCGCGCATTCCAATTGATGCACTAGATGGCCAGGTGGCAGGGACTTACAGTATCAGGTCGACTCGGAGGCGCGTTCCGCACAGCGTCCGCGCTTGCGCCTGTTGAAGGTATATCCTGTCCGGACCAGGATTCCTCCCATTTCGAATACCTCCGCCGACAATGACTCTGAACCCCAAGACGGTAGCAATCATCAATATTGCAAATATCGAATAAAGGAAAGGCGATATCCAAAAACATCAGACGCGGTTGCTCGTCGTTAGTTTCCGAGCTCAGAGGGCATGCAGCTGAAACTTCCAAGCGTCTCGTGCTCCCCTCCTGACTCTTCTATCCAATATGCACTTTAGGGGCCTTTATTTGTTCATCCTTCTCGGTCTTCCTTCTCAGAAAGAGACGCGAAGCTCGCTGAATCGGAAAAGCTTCTATACGACTTCGGCGTTGTGGTCTTCCGGATGTCCTACTCGCAATTTGGACAACGTTCCGACCTAAGAAATGTACGTTGCATAAACAAAGAATATTATTATCCAGAGACGAGATCCGCGGTGCGAGCGTCATCAATACCTACTCGTGCGTTCTTATCTTCGTCTTGACCGGCGAACACTAACCTTCAACTCCATGAATCAGATGCAACAAACTTGTAGAAAGCTATTTCAGCTTCAATTGTTGCGTTTATGTCTCGTAAGCTGGTCATCGGGTGCAGTTGCTTCTGTTGAAAGTGAGCCGCATGCATCGCTGCTGACGAATTTCGGGATGGAAGCATGCGGGTGTCTGATCGTATCCCGGTCTCGCAAAGAGCGATAGGTGAATGACAATAGCCTGCTTTCCTGCCCGCATGGATTTCTTCGATTATCAGGATCTTATATTTTATTTACTTGTGTACACTTCCCATTGCAGTCGAATACTATTGACGTGCGTGGTATAGAACAGCGATCTGACGGGAAAAGAGATGAATAAACGCGAACAACACGCCATCGTCGCAAAGTGTCATTACCAGACTGACCCTAATGCTTAATCCAGCTGTTCGGGCACGTCCGACGACGGAGCGCCTCCTCTTCGCCGCAGCAGGATGGTCGACTCTTCGCCTGCAGAATCCTCATCGCCCACGGATGGCGACACATCGTGGAGGAAGGGCCGTCCGGGGTGCCTTTCGGCTGATGGCGAGCCTTGTCGCGACATAGCTGGGGACAGGATGTTTCCGCCTGACAGCTCCAGATTTTTCTCCTCCGTGGGACTGAAGAAGAACGCGGTCGGGGCGGCGTCGAGGTTTTTGCTGGTGCTGCTGGTGCTGTCTAAGACCGCGTCTGGTGCCTGGACGCGCAGAGTGGGGTGGGGGCGAGAGTAGGTGAGGCCTGTGCTGAACGTTGACGTGCCGTCTGCCCCTCGCTCCTCCTCGCCGCCATTGAAGCCGGGCGTGGGTGTCGGCGCCCGCGAATTATTCTCGTCGTCGTTGCCGCCATCGTCGGCAGAGGCCTCGTCCGCTGCCACGATGGGGACTTGCAATCCACGCTTATCGCTCGTCGAAGCGCGCGTCGTCTCGACGACTCCGAGGGTGCGTGCAATGACGTACGACACGATGTCCTGCATTCCCCCATCGCGTTCCACACGTTCGTTTGCCCGGTGAATTGAGAACGCGTAAGTATAGAAGGTCGATTTCGTATCGTGAGTCAGCTCAGCAGAATAGAACAACAAAAGAGTGGCCACGCACGAGCAGCGTCAACAACGCGAAGGGGAACATGATCATGATAGCGATCACCCTAAATGCATACGCGATGGTCGACACCCATGAGCCCGGGGTAGGATCCCAGAGATAGTCGAAGTACAGCTGCCACAGCTGCGATGGCACGTCCTGCACGCGCATGCTTGTCCAGAGCTGCTCGCCAGACACCGACATTCCAATACAATGAACTACAAGGCCCCTTCTCTTTCGTCGTCGTTATTATCGTGTTCGTCGTCGTTCCAGATGAGGGTTAAGAACGAGATCGTTCGAATGGGGTGCGCTTGCAGGAGCGACGGCGGCGGAGAGCCACGACGTCCAAAGCTGCGCCGATCCGGACGACTCCGGCAAATCCGGGCCCACTCCGGCCGGGGCCGTCCGGGTCGGGATCGCCCAAGCTCTACGTAAAAACGACTAAAAGCTACTTGCAGTCCCTCGCTCAAACGTAAGAACGTAAACACCCCTCGGCGATCGACAGCTCTTCAATTAAAATCGGAGGAACATACAATGCCAATTCATCGGGGATGCCCGCACTCAAGACAGTCGATCCACCAACTGCGGGATCTGTAAATTAATGAATTACCTGCTCAGCCTCTTAGAGTCTTTAGAGTCCGACGCTCGTCCCAGGAAACCCGCTCGCACTGTAATATTTTATCAGTTACAACCCCCGAGCCTAGTGCGTTGACAAGAACATCAGTAAGTCATTTACAACGTGCAGAACCTGTTCATTGTTACGACCAGCACGAGTTTTTCGGTTTCCGGTTTGCGACGATCGCGCGTCCACGTCGAGATGCAAGTCATTTATTTTCAAGGGCGAAGCATGGACGCTATAGATCCATCGAGAAGAGAAGTCCTGTCTATCAGTCTAGAGCGCGTCTTTTAAAAACAGTCAGTTGACAGACAGACAGGCGAACAGCTGATGGAGAAGACTATCATCTCATTGTTGTGGTATTTCAATGTACAGAAGTCGAAAGCAGGCAGTCAACATAGAGTCTATGGATACGAATAACTGATGAGTATAGATCAAGCAACTACCAGGCCCCGATTTTTTTTCTTCCCCTTCCTTTCCCCTTTGCAGACCAATTGATACAAGCGAAGTAGTACAGAACAATTTCCAATGCGATCGATGTATAGAGACGAAAAACGAGCAAACGGAATAGATGCAAATTATGAGTGGAGCAGCGATAACAGAGCGAAGAAAATAATAACGAGGAAGAGCGTGGTATTAGCATGACAAAAGAGCGAAGAAACAAGAAGTCGTGCCGTCGACGTAAGCAGTTCATCATAAAACAAGAGAACACGAGGAAACTATGGATACATAGTGTTCGACGGGAAGACAACACCGTCCGAGCGCACGAGGATGATGGGCCTTCGCTTCTGGGACTGGCTCTCCGGGGGCAAGCACCCGACGACCTCTGTACACCTCACCTCTACGAACGGGGACGGGTCCGCACCGAAGAACACCGTCACAGGATCCGCTTTGTTGAAGTTTTCACCGTACAACGTCAGCATCTTCGCCGCATGCGGATTCGGCTTGGCCATCGCAGCGCGGCTTTGCGCACAGTTCGATTTAGGTGCCTCAGCAGCGCGATCGGGAGGGAGGTACTTCACGACGCCAGGGAAGGGAGTCACCGGCTTCGACGGGATCGGGTACGAACCAGTCGCGGTGTGCGTCTGCTGGTCGTACAACATCGGAGGCACGTAGAAGTTGTAACGAATCTGGTCCGTCCCGACGATCGTCCATACGCTCGTCTCCCCGATGTCGACCTGCCAGAGCGCGCCAGAGCACGCAGCGTGATCGCCAGCACCGTGACGCCCCGACGCGGTCGAGCCTGCCGAGTTTTGTCGACGTCTGCCCTTGGCGGACTGTGTCTTGACGACGGGCCCGCCCGCGCCGGTGCTCGAAGTCGAGCGTTTTCCGCGCTTCACGCGTCCCCCATCGTTGGACGGGAAGTCGTAGTTGGTTGGCGAGGCTGGGGCACTCGTCGTCGAAGACGCGCCGCTGTTGCCAAAGTAGTCGGAAGGCATGCTCGACACAGTTGAAGGCGTCGAGCCTACAGGTGAGCCTGGTAAGACAGGGGAGTTCGAGCCACGAGACGATGACGCTTGGGGAGCGTTCCATTGTCGGCCTTCGACTGGGCGGTAGGTGTTCACTTTCTCGCCCATGCAAGAAAGGAAAGCACCCGTCAGGCCAGGCGTACCAGGTTCTGGCATTCCTTTGTTCGCGTCGTACACCTCGAATGCGATTTTGTGAAGCTGAGAAACAGGGTCGCCGCACACCTCACCCGCAGCACAGTAGTGATCCGCAACCCCCTTCGCACCGTCCTGCAACCCACCACCAACGACAGTCGTGCTGTGGTCGACCTTGCGGATGATGAGCACCGGTGATACCACACCGGATGTGAGGCATTGCAAGACGACGGTCTGGTTGTAGTAGATGGGGATCTGCGAGCCGTTGTTCGTGAACGGAATTGCATTCGGTGGAGGGGAGGGATAATCGGGCTGCGGTGGAGGAGGCGGTGGTGCATCGATGCCGCCAGAAGGTTTGTTAACATCGACAATGTACATAACAAAAGGATCTGTGCAAATAGATACGGTCAGAACTCTGCTGCGCTTCAATGGAAAGATCGAAGACGAATTATTTACGTACCCCAGCTTGCAGTGCGAGCGATGAAAGACGGCGTAGCTGTCCGTGTGCGTTGATCCACCCCCATGAGAGGTGCACCGTCTGATCCCTTGAACGAAGCACCAGATCCAGAAACGCAAAGGTATTTCGTCGAGACCGTCTGCGAGCGCAGACGGTGGAAGAGCGAGATCGTGGACCCATGGTTGATACACACTATCGTCCGTAATTAGCATTACGAACGGTTCTCCCCGTGCACAAAGATAGCCACACAAACGGAAACTTACGTTCGAGATTCTTCGCGCTCTGCCTCTTCTTGCTCGGCTTGCTGATAACCTTGATCGGACGAGAGGGGAAGGTCCCTATCACGCGCTCGGGCTCATCATCTGACGCAGGAGCCATGATCTTCACCAGCGCCTCGACCTTCTTCTTCTTCTCGTCAACGTCCGAGATGAAGAGCTGCTTGCCGACGCAGCGGCCGATGTAGGTCGTCCCTGCGGGTGGGTCGTTCACGTCGAAGGACTTGCCCGACGTCGACGTCCACTCCACGCTGCCCTCCTGAGGTGCGGGCTCGCCAGAGATCGAAATCACGACACGCGGCGGTGCCTGCTTGGGCTCCTCCCCACGTCGAAGTGTTTCTGACCACCACGAGTTGCCGATCATGATCGCGGTCGGGGGCGGGCAGAGGAAGCGCTTTTCAGTGCCGTAAGACTTTTGCGCGACCTTGCTCGACATGACGATCACCGTGCGCTCGCCAAACGCCAAACGGTTGGTCGTGCGGGCGTATTGATCCAGGTACGGCCTGTAAACATAATCGGAAACAAAATGATGAGCACCAGACCAAGAGAAGATGCATGCGAAGAGAAAGAAGCGTTCGAATCGCGGGGACGGTTGTCAATTAGTCAGATGTATCAATTTGCGAAGAAGGCGAAGTCAGGGGGAGAGAGAACGGTGATTTTTGGGATAAGAATAATTTGGATGGAGAGAGAGGTGGAGGGTCGAGCGAAAAGGAAGACAAGGAAGAAATAAAGTGCAAATGTATTGGAATTGGTAGCAAAAATAAACAAGGTGGGAGGAACTTACCGTATGAAAGATTGGAGGTCGGTTGCAGTGCCCATGCCGGGGTGCGGTTGAATTTTCATGCCATCGTTGTTAATGCTCATTCCAGGTAGTCGGATCGCTAATTCGGACGCAGGATTCATGGGCGGGAAGGGCCCCATGTCCCCGAAACCACCAACGCCATGACCATGAGTGGCATGTGGATTCACGCCGCGCACCATGTCGAAGGATTGCCGGTGATGCAGCTGAGACGGGACGCTCGCGTTTCCGGGCGCAGGTGCGCCAGAGAAGTGACCGCCGTTCGCTCCAAAACCATGCACAGGAGTTCCCGCAGGCGGGAAACCCAGTCCGAGCGCGGTGCCGTTCGAAAAATCGTCGGGGTATTCGGAAGGGAAACTAAGGAGGGGGGAAAGATCAGGTCAGTTTTCTCTTGTTCGTTTCCATAAGATTTTTTGGCGCGCGGGGAAGCAAGGAAAAAGAAAAGAAGGTAAAACGCACTGTGAGCTGTAGTCCTTGCCGACACCGTTAGGCGCGCCGGGGAGTCCGGGGAAGCCACCATGCCCACCTTGGAGGCCGATGACGGGATCGCTCGGCGTGAGGGGGGAGACTTTGCCAGAAGAGTAGGAGGAGGGAAGGCCGGAAACAAGGTCGTAGGGGTGTTGTTGACTGGGGGCAGAGAAGTCACCGAATGGCGACTGCGAATTTGGGTAGAGCCCTTCTCCGGACAAGCCTCCGAAGCCGCTCTGGCCAAGCGAAGACGAAGAAGAAGCGTTCGTCCTGTACCGCGCGCCGAAAGCGTTGTGCGCGTTTGCTGAGGAGAAAAACTCGTAGTTGGAGGTCTCTGCGCTCAGGTCCATGCCATCGTTCTGGTCGAAGGCGTGCGTCTGGATGTGGCTCGGATGGGCAGAGCCTTGAGGTCCACCATGGAGACCAGAAAGAGCCTGGTCAAAGTCGTTCTGGGACTGATACGGGGGATGCTGGCCGTTGGTCGAGGGGGAAGCAGAGGAGTAGTCGAGCGACATGCGTTTGTTGTCGCGAGGGTTGAGGAGGTCAGCGAGGTCGAAGGGGGAGTTGATGTACGGTGCACTGGGGGCACGCTGGGGCTGGTCCATTTGCAAGTTGCGATTGTCGTTCGAGTGGTGAGCAGGTAGAGCACTCCAGATGGCTGCGGCAGTCTGGCTCATGGATGAGCTGGACTGGAAAGGGCTGTCGTCGGGCGCGTAGTCTGATGCGTTGGCGACGACGAGGACAGCGATGGTGAAGTAGATGGGGGAGAGGAGGCAGGGGCGGGTTTATAAAGCGGGAGATTGGGTGCGCGTAAGGCGGGTCGGGCGTCGCTGTTGCGACCACGAGGCTTAGGGATTATGCCGAAGATGAAGCGAGACGCGTTACGCGAGTGCAACGGCGACGACGATGGCGACGAGCACGACGACGGCGACGACGACGAGCAGCGACGGCGGGGAGGACAAAGGCAGCGTAGGGAGGAGGGAGGAGGAGGAGGAGGAAAAGGGCGGTCTTATATGGACGAAGGCGCGCTCTGAGTGGACAACGCTCCCCCGCGGATGCTCATTTATTTATTTATTCGGCGGACATATCCATCTTCCCTTTTTTGGACCGCGAATAATTACTCTCCTCGGCGATTAAATATCGCGTTTAGGCACAGCCATCCAGGGTCTACGGCCACGCGAGAGAGGGCGCGGTGCCTGGGGACATGGACCCACAGCGTCCAGCGGTCCATGGCCCGGAGAAGGCCGGGACCCGGAGCCTGTTCGGGATCTATTCAGTCGCTCCTCGGACTCGCGTTGGCCCGACAGCCTTTTGGCTTCCCGCCTCGTCGGCGTCTCTTGCAGAGCACATGGCCCTACTCTATACTCCCTCTTCCGGCCCCGTTCCCGGTCCCTCGGGTTCCCAACCACCTCTCTCTGCCGTCTGCCGGTCCTCCAATCACTCCCTTACCGCCCCTCCGGCTACTCCGGCTCGAGTCGGCACCTGCCCACGTCAATCTCTGTCCCGCTCTCCTGGGCCGCGAAGGTGATCGCCTCTCCTCTTTCCTCCCAGCCAGCGAACACTCCTCGAAAGACGAAAATGCCCGCTCACATCCGCACATTTCCTGTATCTCCTCCTCCCCCCCTTTTCGCCATCCGTCCCTCTTCACACATTGCAGACATATGCTCCATCTCCTCACCGCTTCTGACATAACGCATCCCGTCCCTCTTCCCGACTTCATACTACACTCCGACCCTGTCCAACGCTCTCCTCTTCCCCCCCTTTTTGTTTTCTTTTCTTCCGCCCCGATCAGACAAATGGCGAGTTCGTTTCTTCATCTTTTATTAGCTCTGATGATCCATTTCTTGTAAAACGAAGCGCTCACCTACTTTTCTTCCGGTGCTTCCGCACATATATGACAGACGGTCCGATAACAAGGAGTAACCGTCCGACCAATATTCTCGTGCTACTTACCGACACAGACTGTCCTGAAATCTCGCCAGTGAGTCCTCGATATTGCTGCGCCGCCACTGACTCTCTCGACGACCACCATGATAGATTTGATCTCGTCCTCTTCGCGTTCCGCTTAGATCGTAAGCGCGGCGTCGGTGTTACCGACCTCACTAGCTTTGTTCTTCTCAATTCCTCTTCATTCGAGATCCCCGCCAACTCATCAACGGAATGGATCGCAGGCGGTTGGTATTTTCTTTTATTAGGCCAATAGGTCAATGAGCCAGTGCTCATGCATGTGATGGCGGCGTCACTGAAATACTCCTACAGCCAACGTTACCGGTACAGCCGACGCACCGACCATCGTCCAGGAGTCTTCTGTGAAGCAAAGCAATATTGCCCTGGCATCTCACATTTGTCGCGAGTAGCGTTCATGCAGCACATGCTCCGTCATTTGTCCTAATACCACTAACACCAGCTCGGACTCTTCTCCCATCTCATATCACCTCCGAACACTGTTCTTCGTCTTCGCTCTCCTTATTATGCTTTACGACAGCATTGCACGGGCTCAATCATTCATCCTTTCATATCCAATCCCTCCCGTCAGCGCGAGAGACCCGCTCGAGGACGAGGGAGCAGCGTGGAATGCTGGCCAAATCGAATTCCTGAAACTCCCCGACGAGTTCGCAAATTCGAGCGAAAAGCGGAATAGTGAATCACGGATGAGTACACCTTTACGGCGTTTGCTGCACCCGGCCTTCTCGCTGTCGAAGCGAGGTATCATACACTCATTCCAAGGCCTGTGCAACGTACGTACCTTCCCCGGCTGCCCCGTACACCTGCCGCCCTTCCCCTCTCCTTGATTATTCTCTGTTTCCTCCCCCTGCTCGTAGACACTTCCGCGTCAAATCTGCTGGCGGCGCATCAAGATCACCAACCACCCGACGTGTTTGAGGATTCGACCGCCATCATCGCATGGATCCTTCGCCAGTTCTTCTAACGTCGGACGTCACTCCACATCCCCTCGATCGTTGGCCTGGAGACTCGATTATTCGTGACGCCCGAGGAATTTTCAAACCGACCGTTAGCCCCCTTTCTTCTGAGTCGCGGCTAGTACAAGAAGAATAACGACGACGATGACAACGAACAACTCCCGACGGGCACGCAAATTTGGGCGACAAAGCAGTAATTATTCATGCTTATGCATTTATCGACCTTCCTACCAGAGCAGCTTCCTCTCCTTTTTGTTTCTCGTCGACGCCGGGCCAAGACTCGGGCGGCTCGTTTCTAAACCACCGGTGGCGCACTACGAGACCCTATGCGCTTCAGCAGGTAGCAAAAAATCCAAACCTTTGCTCTTCCCGAACATCTAAACAATACGCCTACATTACTGACTCGCGCCTTGCTTGACATGATCCGCCAAACGCAAGCAAGCCTTTCGGACCGTCAAGCATCAACAAATCTTCGCGCGCTGCAGGCCATAGACCACGCGCGCATGATCGATATGTTTTAGCTTGTCATATTCCAGTGCTATCCTAACGATTAATATCGATTAATGGCAGTGCTCGCGCATATGTTTGTTTTTTCCTGGCTATGTATGTTTTACGTGCTTTGCGACGCGCCCCTCCTGTCCGCCGGTGGGTCGTGCCCCATCAGACATGATGGAAGCTCCAGCTCGTCGAAAGCGAAAGAGAAAAAAAGGGAAAGCACTGCAGAGGGATGCAGATCTCTGGACAGCCCCGGGCTCCTCTCCTCACGAAGCCTCACGCTCCCCCGCGCGCTCGGTCGCGCGCCCAGCGGTATTAATATTAATGAAAACGTGCACATTGCCCGTGAGCTTATTTCTGTTGTCCGCAGTACCGTTTGTTCGGGCACGGCGAGATGTGAACTGCTGCTGTCCATAGCATTTCCACTCGCAAGCGCTCTCGAAATCATTGTGAAAAAGAGGGGGGCTTGCTGCGATCATTTGCCAATGTAAAGCTGCACACGAGTCGGATAAACAAAAAAGATATCGATTGCTCATAGTTATGCAATGCATGAGTATATGCACGGCCGAAAGTATAGGCGACGCAGAGACTGAATCCCGAACACGAAGGTCTACGTACTGGGTATATGCGTGATTTATACATCAATCACGTCTACACAGTAATCAAAGAACTCCAATATAATAACTACCATGGACGCCCCAAAGCAGTCCTGTCAACCTTCGAACCTCCCGTGTACCGCATGGTGCACCCGTCCTGGAGTGGACGCTTTAGGGAGCAGGAGAGATAAAAATAAGAAGGATATGAAGCTGCAGATCATCACCCTGTCATAAATCCATCCATCAGCGATTCCCAACGTCGGCAAACGCGAAGCCACTACGAACAAAACGCTCTGGCATCAGCGCTCCTGACAATAATCTTATTAATGCTTTTCGCGTACGTAAATATAGACGTTTGATTTCGCCTTTTCGCGTTCGTATGTGTTCAGTCGAAATCCACACACCGTACCCGGTCATCTGCGAGAGACGTGATGGTGATAAGCTTAACTTGCGCAAAGGCTTGACAGATGGGAGTGATGTCCTTCGCGTCGTCGATGAATAAGAAGAGCGAGCCGCGCGTATCATCAAACACGAGTATCTGCTTCTGGAGTACGTCCTGCAGAGGAAGGACGACGAAGGAGATGGGGAGATCAAATTGCGGTCGTCCGAAGCTGCATTTCTATCTCAGTTCACCCTCAAGGCTGTTTCAGTGATGTGGACAGAGTAATCAATATATGCTTGCGTACTTGCTGACTTAGAGCCCGACAATAGCGAGTTCGCTTCCAATCCTGCACTGTGGGGGTAAAGGCTAGACCATAAGCAAGTAAACTCCGATCGCGCATATAGTATGCCGCTGTTCTTTGAACTCTAGCAAAATGCATTTTGGAATAGGCGAGGTCGAGATCGGCCTGCCGACCCATGCTTTGGAATCATAGCTAGAGTTTCAAAGCTCGAATTCATCCGAAGGTAAGACCTAAAAATTTATCTTCACGACGGAGCCCCGACCCTTCCAATGCCCTCACAGTGCTGTGAGAACAGACGTGCAGAAAGAGAGAGCCACTAAATAACATACTATAGGCCGCAACGATGATATCAAAGTCTCCTGCTACAATGTAATATCATCATTAGCAGAAGGCGGCGAATTAGTGGAGAGAGTGGGGACTCGCCTATCGTTCGATGTCGTATGTATCCAGAGACGGGGTTAAGGACCGTTGCGAGCGCTTGATGCTTATTTGACCAGCCGACGTAAAGCCAGAGGCGAGGGGTCGCAGTCATCGCGGTATCTGCGCAACGCACCATTTCGCCATCGGTCGTCGGCAGAGTGCTGCTGCGTACGAGCACCCTCCGCCTGGGTCAACTGACTACGCTCAGAGGCAGAGAGCGTCGATCCGCCGCGGATGGCAACTTGGAGAAAAACAGGCGAAAGAAAGGAAGGGGGGCGAACTCTAGATCCTCCCCCATAGGACGGTGGACTGTATGCGCCGGATACAGTACGTATATTTTGTTTCAGCATCACTATATGAGTATGCCGCCCGTTGTCCTCGTGCGCCCATGCCGAACGAGAAGAGGGGTGCAAATTGGAATTGGAGAATGCAAGAGTAACGTTAATGCCTAACGTTACACCCCGGCAGGTTACCTCCACAGTTCTTTCTGTCGTGTTCTGTTCTGAGTTCAAAGTTGAGAGACTGCTCAATTCATACAGTGCTAATCGTGAAGCGTACCTGAAATGACGAGAACGCGAGCAAAATAGTTGCGCGCGCGCCGTCACGCTACAGGCAGAGCAAGTATAGCTCCCAGCACACTTTCTGGTAGGCTGAATGACCGAGCAGGTGGGAACGCAGCGCGCACAAAAATGAACGAGGAAGAGCGATGCTGATGGATGAGCATTCTCAGTAAAAGGGACGGGCAGACATGTATACAGAGCGCGACGACGACACCGTCAAAACGACACCGAAATGGGAAAGTGCCCGAGTTTCTTTTCTCGCTCACGCCCTTCTCGCCGCGGGGGTTGGGGCCTGCGGATGATTATAGGCAGATAAATATAAGTCGGAAATGTGGATGGGATGGATGGAAGGCTCTCGTACATACCGCGAATGCTTCCTTTCCGATCGTGTATCATATAGCGTGTGCATGTGCCAAGCAGGTAACGGAGGGGGGACATTAGGGGATCCTATGCGTTTATTTTGCACTAGCTCTGTGCCAGTATGTTTGCGCGGGAACATAGGCGCAAAAGGAGGGGGGAGGAGATCTGCAGGTACCGGCACGGGGACAGTGCGTGCTAGCACCAGTGTAGCATTTGCAAATGCGAGAGGTAGCAGGTCAGATTAGACTGTGACGCCAACAGCCGCCCGAATGGCGCCCATGGGTGGTGAGGACGATCAGGTCGGCGCCCCCAGAAGGAAGATGAGTAAGAATAAATAATTGACATTGCTGCGATTAATTATGCAGAGATCACCTTGAGAGATCGGCCGTCAGTGAAAGGTGCGCCGTCGGACGGAACGAGCGGGGACAGACATAGCTCACCGCATTCGCACATTGTGCCTTTCACTTTGTTCACCCCCACTCCCGCTCCTCGAATAGCGCTGGCTAATTTCATAACGAGCGCTATCTGGCATGTCACTACGCATCCATTCACTACGCCCTCTTTTTTTCTGTCTGATATCGTCATCAACGGGAGAACGCTCCTCGGCGAGATCAATCTATCAGGTCAACCATCCACAAGCTAATTGCGTCTACGACCAACAAAGGCGGGAGAACGACGAGAAGCACCAAACGGAGGGCATGATAACGATAGGCGTAAGATCATCAAATAATCACTTTGCGCTTATTGTCGAGGGTGGTGGTAAATTTGCCTCCGTTGTGGTGGGGCGCGTCTGCTGGGAGCCCAGTCAAGCGCGGGTCTCCGAGAAACAGGAAGATGTCCCGGAAGCTCGCCAGTGATAAGTTGTCTAGTTGAACGTGGAGCATCTATCAGTCGGCCCCATGTGCATATGTGTAATACCATTCGGGAGAAGCGAGATAGATACTTACGAGCGATTGAGTCCAACGCGGATTTGAGATAACTTGAGAGCGAACTTTGGGGATAGGCCACGGAGGGACCTGATTTGCGGATAACTCAACGAATTGAAGGAGAGCTCCGCGACGCCATGGAGACACATGCAGACAGTGCTTCCTCGTAGCGAAAGTTTACGAGATCGTAAGATGCGCCTCCATCCCGCAAAGTGTGTAGCGCATGACGCACTGGATTCTGTGGGTGCCTGTGGGGAAGACATGAACGTTAATGCGCCATTGAGACAGAACGCAAAAGCGACGATAGGATAGAGCTCACTTATCTCTGACAGGCATCGGGCATCGAGTAGGTGGGGACCACAAGGAACAACGCGCAGGAAGCGTGTCGGCTACCCCGGGTTTGAAGATGTCCGTCAGCCGTTTGGGTGTTAAAGTGCCTGTGGGAGTGAAGTTCATAGGGATTAGGAGGGCAAGAAGTCATGGAAGGAAGCTGCGAGCCACTCACAATGAGACGCATGAGAAAACAGTCGAAAAGGATCGCTGAGTAGTATAATAAAACCCTTACGTTCACGCACGACCGGGAGTCGACGCCGGGATGTCAGAGCGAGCGCTCTCACAGAGACCGCCATTGAAGCTCAGCTCGAGTCCTAAAATTATCGCCGAGGAACAGATTATCTTCAGAACAATTCGAAGCCCTGGATGAGAGAGAGGCGCACTTGAAGATAAACGTGTTGAATGGCGTATCAGTTTGACAGGTCGGGAGTACACTGTCGGGGAGAGTCATGTCGTCTCCAACGACCTCCAATTGATTTTTCTTACCTTTTTCACATTCGCGAAATTTGTTGAGAATATGTGAGTTGTGATGTGGATAGAGAGGGCAGCACCGCAAATCACATTCGAAGCGGAAGTTCAATATTTGAAACGGAGATAGAGACGCTGAGCGCAATTCGTGAACTTCGAAGGCAGGTGAAGTGTCCAACGCAGGATCTCAGGGGGGACAGAAGGCACGCCAGATTTCGAAATGTACGGCTGCAATCGCAGAGACTCGATGGATATAGGACCTTGTGCAGCTTATGCTTGCAATGGAAAGAAAGTCAGCCATCGAAGCCCCGGCAGAGAGAGGACTGACCAAAGTTTCGGCTGGGAGGAACGCAATCTATCCAAGGAATTGCGAACGATAAGACGGCGAAAGTAGAGTCGCACAAGGTCTGCACCCAAAGACCTGCATCTCGGCTGCCGTCAGAACCAGTCGCTTGCATCCAGCACCCAGAGGAGGAGAACGTTTGAGCGTTGATATTGAATCGACATCATCAATTGGGGGAACGCCGCGAAGAATATTTATGTCTCGTGCGTCCCACTGGCATGGACATCGCGAGGTGAAAAAACGGGAAGGGCACGCCATGGCCAAGTATGATCAGATCGCAGCCACACCAGTAATGAGAGATAATGACAGACTTTGGTATTTTTGCCAATTCTCTTTCTATTGACGAAGGCGACAGCTTCGAGGCGTACGGAGAGTTTGACGAGATTGAAAGGCCGTGTCGAGGAGATCGGCGCATGTGCAGCAAATGCAAAAATTTTAAATTTCCTGTGATCCGCAGCCCGGCATCTTCCTCCAGTGCGTGCAAGCCAAATGCGGCAATTTTTGGGCCAACACGACGAGCCAGCATGGACGAAGGCAACGTAGCCCTCTCTGCCCCCGACGACGAGCAATAACTGCGCAGGGGTCGCCGTCGCCGTCGTCGTGTTCAGTGCTCGCTTTCGACAACGACGAGCCATCTCCGAGTTTCATCTGCAAGTTAGCCGCGCTGATCAGTTGACGAAAGCGGCCATGGCCTCGTCATTCACCCTCGAACGAACACGGCCTCGTCCTCCGCCGCCGCCTCTTCGTCTGCACAAATCTCCAGTCAGAAACTCGTCGTCGCAGGCAGATACCCAGTTTCTCTACGATCTCCCATCATCTTCCTCAATCGGGTCGCCTACCCCAAGCCAGTCCTTTCTCACTTCTCCCACTTCTGCAACACATCACGGTGGTCGTCAGTTGCCACAAGGCCGTCCAGGGAGACCACGAAGACCATCTTCTCCCTCTCGCAGCCGTTCCGTCACACCGCAGTTCCACCGAAGAGATGAGTTCGAAATGTTTGCGCAAAACTGCCGTGCATGGTGAGCCCCCCACGTGTTCTCTTGCTGCGGTTCTTCATATCACATTCGTTTGGCGGAAACACACAGGTACTTCGAACAGAATGAACAAGCTGGAAATGACATGACACAGACGCTAACAAGCAGCCCTCCGGGAGACAGGGCACAATATGTTCGAATACAGGCCCGAATTCGTGCCGCTTTCCATGCTCACGCGGCAGCTCGTCGTCGCGCTGAGTTCCAAGCACATATCAACGCAACCGCGCCGGGGGGATCACTAATGCCACATTGTCGGGCATATCCAGATGGTCCTTCTGCTAGAGACGAACGGAAAGAGCACTTGGATCGCTTCATCAAGGCTTGGTGTAACGTCGGGATGCCCGGTGCCAGACCCTTCTTTGAAGGTCTATGGGCGATTATGAGACTGCAACTTGTCCCTGAGAAGCTGGGTGGCGCCGGTAGACGCAGAATCCTTTGGGAGTTGGATGATGCAGTGTTCATGGAGTCTGCGTGCGTTTTGTTTCTGTCACCTCTTCGGTATAAATTTCTCAAAAATAGTTCGGTTTCGTATAGGGGGAAAGAGTTCATGCTGGAAGCCATCGACGTATTGAAAGGAGTGCGTATACTTTCATGCGACGTGAGGGTTGACTCTGATCGAGTTGTCGCAATTTTTAGGTCCTTGGTTTTCAAGACAAGCCGTCCCCACGTCCTGTCTCCTCCAGACACTCCGACAACTTTGCTATTGAAGCGCAGGCTCATTCTCGGTCCCAGTCGGAGCCTTTAAGCTCGCTGTTCTCCGAAACTACTGCCCCTACTCCCCGGAAACCTCAACGGCCCGCGGTTGGCAATCGCTCGAGAGCACCGTCGGATCCCTTCTTGGATATTAACACTCCCTCCACCTTGGTTGGCTCTGGAAGTAATAGCTCATCCTTGCGAGGAGCATCTGGGACCGTCTCTCCGTATACCATACAGAATAGCCGCAATGGCTTGTCATTTGGCTTCGACGAGGACATCAAATCAATCGTCGAACAAGCGACGACCGGACAGAAGCTGTCCGAGGCGGAGGACGTTGAGCAGCTGAGAACTTGGCTTTCTCCGGATCTTTCCAACCCAGAGCTCACGTCTCTTCTCGCCTCTTTCCCCTCCTTCATCACTCAAAGAACCCTCCCACGATTCACCGTTTCCTCCAACGCAAAACCATTGGATTTGGAAGAAGGGGAGTACAACGACTCGGACGGAGTGCGGAACGAAGTACGCGTCGGTACGGGCGTCATGTGGTTGAGCACCGAGGTACGGGGGGACAAATGGCGAGGCAGCATATGGGAAAGGTTCAGATCATGGTGGAGACGGCTGTTTTGTTGAATATTGGACTTGACCCAACAAGCCGTCACTTCAAACATTGTGGCGACCGCGCTGGCTTATATACCAACGAACAAGACGATGAAGCTCTTATGTGTGGTGCTGCATACCCAAGCTATGTTCGCGTTCATCAAAGAAACGAGAAAAAATGTCATGTCTTACTAGCAAGAGCCAAACAACCACTCCCGCACACTTTCATTCCCCGTCCGTTTCAGACGCTTGGTTCTCGCAAATCTTAGTGATCTACTGCATGGCTTTCACGCGCTCGACACGCGCTGTCATGGAGCGCCAACTTCTCTCTCCATCTCAAAAAAATGCTTGGGTACGGGACACCGCTCGTCGGAGTAGAACCACATTCTACCGTCGTCTGCCTTGGCTTCTCGCGCACCACGACATTGTGCGCGGAAATTTGTTCCCTGGTGCAGACGGATACTATATCACCCCCCATTTCTAGGCTATTGGCTGGATGGCCTTACCAATCACCTTCCTTCCCTCCAAACTTGGGCGATTCGCAGAGCTCCTCTTCGTTCACGATCGGGACTGTGGCTTAGCGGAATATGGAATACAGATCAAGGACGCTTTTAGATCTTTGGAATCTGACTACTTGAATACTGGCGATGCGTTGTGTCGTACGAGTCTCCACTGTTATGAAAAACTCATCGTACCGGCTGCGAACGACCTTTTTCTACAGTATAACCGCTGCGCTGGGTCGCAGCACGTTCGTGATTCTTCATGAAGTTCATCCAGCTGAGGCCGACGGTGAATGAATGACGCGCAAGAAAGTGTCGGGGTCATTTAGGCATCATATGCCTCCGTTTATGCCCGCGGATTTCCAGCCTGATTGAAGTATGGAGGTAGGTGATCTGTACTCATCGCAGACGACGGTCCCTCCGTTCTGGGTGGGTTCGTTGTCGAGAACGTTGTGCGCTGACCACCTGCTCCTCCTCCCGACTCATGTTTCGACTTCTGGCGACCAATTGGCTTTCGGGAACTGCCGTCTTAGACTCCTTGCTTCGCTTCTATCCTTTCATTTGACGCCCTTCCCCATTACCACTCGTGTGCAAAACACTCTTTAATTGCACGTCTAATATTTATACACAGTGTCGAAGACAGCGGCCGGCAGCTAAAGTACCGCGTCTAGCAAAAGCTTCCCATCGACATCGCTCTGGTGACCAGCGATTCGATCGAGACGCACTGAGACGTGTGCCTTTTCTTGCTTTACAGACATCGTCGCGACTTCGCTTGAAAGTCAAATCGACTTCGTTTGCAACGTAGGCGAGCTTCACCTGGCTCAAGGGATTTTCCTCCCTTTCGCATCATTCCGCCGCCTCGGGAGATTTACTCCTTCGAAGGTGCTGGAGGTGCTCATTCTCGCTGAGTATCAAACTAGGTACTTGATCTTCTTGCTAAATCTGCGCAAAGCAGTTCGGGTACAGTAATACACGTCGAATTCTGGCTTGGCCGAGGAGGATCGTGCCAAGTTTTAGATGCGTCTGGAAACCTAAGTTCGTCATTGGCTCATCGCGAAGGATTTTTGAAGGTGAGTACTCTGTATCTCTCTGACTTTTGCAGCCGTATGGAGCATTGATATTATTGACGAAATTTCACCAGCGTCTGTCGTCCACCAACATCGCCGCCTCTCCCAAGGCGCAGCTTCATCACTACTTTGTTAGTAAGTCAAGTCCGGACATTGTTGAGGTTCAACTGCTTCTTGACGATGCATTTTCTCAGTTATTGTTCCTGTTAAAACCGCCGGCACTTTGCTTATGCGTACTCGAGAGGAGCTCTTCAGACCAATCCTTTCTAGTGCCGCATTGAAGGCGTCCCCCTCCCCACAGTCGGCCGAACTCGCGGCACAAACCTTACGAATTCGCACTTAGAACTCTCAGTTGAACTTCAATCGCGATTTTCCTGGCTTTACGTTCGGCGGATTCGTTCGAGACCTGTGGAGTTGCTACGTTCACGCTTGCCATGGACGCGACGCCGCCGGTCCACAGCCCTTCTTTACTTCCATCCTACTCAACTCCGCTGCCGCAGTTCGCGAAGTTCAAGTGGACACCTCTGCTCCTGGTGCTCACCTTGTTACTATTTTTCTACGACTGTCGGACGGATCCCAGCGTTTTCTGATGCCCTATTTCTTCGAGCACGGACAAGAAAGAGCGCGTGTCGGCTGGTGCCTCGAGTTCTCAACGCGGCATGTGCTCAATCAAAGCCATTTTTATGCTACAGATAACGTTGAGCATGCAATCCTCGTTTACGAGAAGGGCGCCGCTAGTCTCTTCTTAGCACTGCTAAACGGATTTTAATTTCCGTCTCATTTCAAGACACCGTTCCGCTGCTTGCTCATACATGTGTATCTAGCGACTTTCTCGATCACCCAACGAGTCGGATCGAAATGTGGAGACAAATCCAAGGTACTGCATCAAAGTTTTCCTGCTAGAACCAGGACTTTACGAGTGCCTGTCATCTATTCTTGCGCTGCATTGGACGAGATCGTTCCATGCACAAACGTCAGCAGTCGCGACCCGCTCTTCAATTACTGTCGTCAACCCCATCCGCCAACCGCTCGTACCCCATCGAAGAGATTGTCAATGAAGAACTTTACGATCTTTTTCGCGTGAATTCTCTCCGAGAGACAGAGCTATTCTTGTTATTTGGTATGTTCCATGTCATCATTTGTTCTCCGCCCTAATTCACTTTTCCGCTGCAATCCGCGGAGAATAGAGCACTGGTCTTCGTATAGAGTTCAAAATCACTATCCAAACCTCTGGTTCGATGTGGTCAAGGCGTTCAGTGTGTCTTTGGTGATCTTGCCACAACATAACCGCTGCAGGGCTGGCTTGCATCTGCACTTTCGCGGAGATAGTACTTTTAATCGCAAGGAAAAGGTGAGGCTTAGGTGCTTTGTGCGGATGAAGATAAGCTGACAGGAATAAATTTGTTGTACTCGTCTCATAGGGTTTCCTCTGGGTCCACTGAGTCCAATGGGGATCAGACCTTACATGTAACGTTAGCCAGTTATGTTGGGCGTCATTTGTTTTTGAAATCGATGTCCAAAATTCTAGGTTTTAGGCAAAAGGTGAGATCCCGATATCTTATTTTGTATGCTCAACTGATTCGCTGCAATACCAGTTTGATGACACTGCAATGACGCAGCAACGAGACTGCGCACCAGGAACACACATTAATAACCTGTCATGCATCGTAAGTCCCATCCGGAAGCACCTCATCCGCGATGTGCTCATGAAGTTGACCCAGACTTGCTCGCTCAATCATCCCTCAAAGGGAAGCAAGCGGTAGGATGATGTGGACGACATCATATCTAACCGAGATAAAAGAAGAAGTATTTTCTGGATAGTATTTCCCAAAGCTCGAAGTTGCATGTGAAGCTGCTTGATTGGCCAATACAGTCTTGTCCCCTCCGCGGCAAGCTGCAAGTGATGGCCCTATTCATCTTCTTTAATTATAAGGAAGCGACGTTGACCTTCAAAGACATGTCCACTTTCTAGGGGAATGACGAGCATTCCGGACAGCCGTCCACGTCCATTGCATGGCGCCCATCGCAGGGGAGACTGACGTCCGGATCAACTCTTTATGAACGAAGAGCTGGTACGCTGTTCTGGGGTTTACGGTAGCTATTAAGAATGCGAGGAAGATCGCGGAATGAATGACTGTGGAAAGCAGATACCACGAAGTTTCCGCGTATAGTGAATGCAGAGCCTGTTGTCAATTGGATAGTGAATGCAATGCATATATCTAACAGAGTTGTTGAATACACGGGTATTCCACCTGGAAGAAGGCCGCGGATGGACCTCAAATCGCCTCTCATCATTGTTCGACTCATAATATTAGTATCGCACTTCATAAGAACGCATTCCGCGACCGCTGTATTGCAGCCCAGCACTGATACCGCCGTCCATCGATGTAAGGAGATGGATTAATAAATTATCCGAATTTCCTGCTCCTCAGGCCTCAGTAACCAATAAGTAGACCTTCGGTATTCCTGAGCAAGGGAATCCACATGATGAAATTATTGTGGCTTAGATGACATAGACATGTGTACCATTCGGAACGAACGCTTGATATCACAATACATATCTTCCGTCGGAATTCAGTGAGGCTTACGTGTAAGTAAATCCAATCGGTGGAGAGTTATTTGACCTATCGTACAAATCACATCACTATGCATCAAGTCCCCCCGTAATCTCTTTCGTCGGCAGACATCGTGGTGCGTGGTGCATTAATAGGAGCCGCATTTTAGACTTGCGTTTTCTGACGGAACAGAGGGCTATAATCCGATGAAGCAAGGTACCGAGCTCGGGGGTCGTGCTCGTCGAAGACGTTAATTTTGCTGGTCAGACTGGTGGATTGCCCGGGGAAACAAGCTTGCCCTGATCCACTTTCAGTTCGGCATGCTCCAAATGAAATAAGAGCACCTTCTGGAGTCTCGAACATGAGAAGGGCGCACATCCGAGGAGCACTCGTAAATCCAGGCGCCTTCATGACAGTAATAAGTCTGATGAGCGCGAGACAAGGTCATGCGTGCCAATGTCCGTTTCAAAATGGCACTGGCATTCGATAGTGCCTGCCAGTGTGCTTGCTTGCCCGAGCTTTGCCGCCGCGTTTGCTATTCAATTATTTTTCCTAAGATGGATTCTCAGCGAATTGGAAATTTCGAAGGCAACGGACGAATCTGAGAGGCGCACCGCAAGTTCGCTGACTGTTGCAGAGACCAGTACCATGCCTCGGAACTGATGAGTCCAACCTGCCAATGCGTCCGGGAGAGCAAATCAGGTCCATTATAGAGACGGAGCACCGCAAGCCCAACGCCCCGCCTGCCAATTTCTCATAGTACATCATCAGGAAGGCTTTGACGTGGTGAAGAATCAAAGTTGTGGAAAACGTACAACCCAACAGCTGGCTCCCTCGAAGCGGAGACCTGCCCTCTTCGGGAGACCGTCGATGAATAAAGGTACAACTCGTGTTTGCGTCCTAGATGCAGGTCGTTCACGACGGATTCCAGGATCTTGCAGTCCCATGTGATACCTGTTTGGCGGCGAAAATTATCGGTGGCTATTCGTACGCACACTCAAAGGGCGATCCTGAGGGCGGGTTGCGCTCTCACTGGTCTGCACGACGGTCTTCTCATCACAATAGTGTCCAGCGAGAGACGGAGGAAAGATGGCCGCGAGAGAATGCGTACGCAAAGGTGACGGACAAGTACGAGCGTGCAGCCTGCAATAGAATTATCTCATAAATTCAGTAAATACACGTCACCTAAGGTTCCCACCATCAATTACCTTACTAGAGGTGGACAAGCAGTGCGTGTCCACCTCTAGTTAGCTATGCTCCCGTGTAAGCTACATATACTGAG
>KQ085911.1:0-13505 GCA_001020605.1 Schizopora paradoxa
GTCGAAACTTCATTCTGTAAGCTAAATTTAGATCGGCATTCCGTCCTGATTTGAGTATAAAATTTGATTTCGGATAAAGTCCGAGTCCGTTCGTAATTGTGAATTTCGACTTTCTATTGTTGTTTCTATTTCAATCCCTAATCAAGTAAAGTGCCGCTAACTATCCAATTATGTACATAAACTACAGATTCCCATAGGTTTGTAAATTTAACCTGGGTCTAAATTATATTTCCCCCGGTGTGCAAGCCTTCGTTTGAGGTGAACCATGTTTGTTTGTGGACCCACAAACCACCATCAACGAAGGTCCTTGCCACGGATTGAAGAACGTACCTTTTTACCGCTCACGACTGCTCAGTCAAATTGAAGCGTCGAGGTTCGATTTTCCGAGATCGTCTCGTCCATGGTCGGCTTCGAAACTCGAGAATTGCGTGGAGAAAGGCCGACTTTGAACAGCGGCGCCGTTGTTTGTCACGATGCGGAGGACAACGTCCTGTATTACTATGGCGGTTCTCCTTGGGTTGACACATTCGACGAGGATAGATTCAACGTCTCAAAGAAGCCATCATCAAATCTCTTCAAGCTGGATCTCAGGACTTTAACATGGCAACTTCTTACTGTGAGTAATATATCTGTCGCTTTCGAAATGACTCGAAATTTCCGCCATGATTATTTGCAGCCCGACAAGAGCAGCATAACATGCCCCTGCTACGAACCGGACAATACCCTTCCTTTCATAAACTCGATTGAAGAAGAGGATCTAGAATTTCGAAGCGAACATACACATCCGATCGAACTTCCTGCGCTGAACGACGCAATGGCCGTGTTCTATCGCGACCCGAAGACGAGCAAGCCGTATCTTCTGGTTCTCGGGGGAAGAAATATCAAAGAAAGCAAGCCAAACTATCGCGGTCTTCTTCTAGAACCCGTTCAAAGCATGCACTTGATATGCATTGACTTGTCCTTACAGTCTAGGCAAGGCCTTCCGGCGTGCATCTATTGGCGCGACGTCTACATGCAAGATGATCTCAAGGTCCGTCGCCGATTCGGTGGCACCGCTGCACTGGTAGAAGGTCTCAACGGGTCACTTTTGTTGTGCGTTTTCGGAGGACACATTCCAAATGTGAGTGGTTTTTTCTCATCACGACTAAGTTTTTTGGATCGACTCTGCTAGGCCGTGAACTCTAGTCATCCTGCAGATACATATGCCGTCGCAAATCTTACAAGGCACAGCTGGGTCACTCCAGATCATCCTACGCCTATACAAGTGAAACCACTCGGTTATCGACCCTATGTTCAACGACTTGAAGGTATCCCAGGAAAGGAGAATATTCTGTTTTTATCCGGATGGGCGTTATCAGACGCCGGAACTAAGGTGAGTCTGCCTACGTAACAGATAAATTTTTGATAGGAATAGGGTCTACGGATCTAGACCAGGCAGATGCCTTCATTCTATCTTTTTGATCCGTTTGAGAATCCCGAGAACGCCTTCACGATGCAAGAGGATAATGAACCGGAGATACTTTCTCTTCCTCCAATGTGCAAGTCATCCTTTTCGAAATTCTTCAAATTTCAGGGCACGCCGAGCTCCCAGTTTGATATAACGGCTGCCTTTCTCGTTGGTTGGAAGCTGAAAAAATTAGGTGCCGCACGGCAGCGCAAAACCTTTGGCCTGAGCTTGTTCAACGTCCAAGCCCTAAGACAGAGGGACGACAACGATGGATCGGTGTCATCCCCCTCTTCTGACGCTACTGCCGTCGATCAACATTTCCCGCGAAATACAGGAGCGGCGACTCTCGTCAACTTCCACTGGTCCCCTATTCATTTTGATCAAGACTATGTCAACACCTTCAACAACTTTGCGACTGATTTCACGGGGGATTTTGCTGTGACCACGAGCGTTAGGACGACCGCGGCGACACGTACACCTGACGCAGTCTCAATACTTATTTTCGGTAACAAGAAATCCTATGCATGGTCCCCTGCAATTACGATCAATGCGGTGGCACAGGTCAATATCAAGGGCGACGAATTGGTTGCGGCAGTCGGCGAGTACCGATAGCACGAATTCAAGCTCACGAATTCAATTGATCCTGGCTTTTAGAGGCGATAGTCCCCGGAACCGATTGCGACGGCAAATTAAGCTCTCCGCCCAACGAGTCCAGCTCCAATGATTCCGACTCCGACTCCGACGATAATACACGTTCCTATAGTCATGAAATAGACCTTGGTTATGAAAACCAAAAAGACATCGATAAACCCGACTCAGACGACGCTCCTTTCGATTTCAATGGTTGGAACGACGGCGATCGTTATACTATAGATCCCCACCAAGCAGCGCTAGCGGAAACTTTGCATGAATTGGGCATGGACGACACCCTTGAAGGTGGTATTGAACATCTGTATCATTGAAGCTTGCAAGCATTGTATTGCGATCGATTTATGCCGTTCGATTTGTTCTGTACTTATCATAAATCATGGATTGAGGACAGACTCTTTCGGAATTTTCCGAAAGAGTCTTGTTTCTTGTGTCGTGAGAAGAAAGCGTCGTCGTCGCTTTCGCTCGAACGACCACCATACGGTTTCGAGCAGTCCCTCCCCTCTTACCCAAGTCCTTCCCTCTCCTCTTTCCTCTCTCTCTCTCTCTCTTTTTGATAGACATTTTGCATATAATACCGTCAATTTCTTGATGTTTCATGCCAGGACATCCAAACCCACCTGAGGATTTCCCCCCAGGCACACATCTTCGAGGGACTCTCAGCCAGGTTACGAAACAAAATCTCGTTCGACTCGCAAACCACTTTGGTCTCAACAGCGAAGGCGGTTGTGACGGACTTCGTACTCGCATTGGGGAATACATTAACGAACATTTTGACCATTTCGTTAACCTCCCGCGATATGCCACGCTTTTCCCGGCAAACCGTCGGCAGCAGCAACCACCTCCCCCTCCCCCTCCCCCCGCTATGCGTCGTAGACGCACGGGAGCACCATTATTGAATCCACGACAACACGATCGACGTTCAGAATCGGTTTCTTCTGGTCCTACCGTTTTTGCCGGCTTCGACGATGAAGAACCAAATGCTCCAGCGGATCAGAATGGAGACGCTCAGAACCAGCAACAACCCTTTCCAGACGTACCCGCACGAGACGGAGAGCATGCGCAGAACGAGATGGACGAGGAAAGCGACGGAGAGACGCTCGAGCACGCTCAGACGCCTCGACCGAATGCTAGACATCGAGCAAACAACGATGGTGCAGCAGCGTCACCCACTCCCACTTCGGGCTTAGGAAGAGCGAACGGCAATGCATTCGAAGACATTCCTGAAGGTGAGTTTTCGATCTAGCCAACGTAGAATTTTCCCCATTGCACTTCCTTCCCCATTTCGAGTCGCAAACAGACACTACCTACCCATTACCATACGCACATGTCCTACCATGACAAGCCCTACCATGGCTCTTACGGCTATACGATGCCTCACCGGCCTGTTACCATGGCTGACTGTCTTATTGACAGGTTACGATCATAACGCAAACACCTCCCGCCATCCCACTCGACGAGTCAACATATCACGTCGAATACCGGGCCAAGCTTCTCAAGGCATACAACTTCGCATTCCCGATTTCATCTACAGGGAGTTTGAATCCGGCTTCAACCACCACATTCCCTTACACTACCTTACGGACGCATTCTGCGAATGGAGCGCTCTTCAAGCTACACGAGTACCCTCGCAAAAGCATTCAAACACGTCACCTTTTGTTCTCAACGAAAACGGTGAATTGGAAATGACCTTCGACGAATGGCATCAAGCGTACATCCGCTTCAGGAAGCTAATCGAGCTCTTCATGCCCTCGGACGTCGTTGCATGGACAGCACATTACACTCGCATATCCGACGCAGGGCGCCGAGACAAAAAGTGGTTCTTATGGCTTCGTTACGACATTGAGGTTCGTCGCCAAGCAACAAACACTAGCATCGACGCTGCAGTCTTTCACAAGGAGCTTTTCGACGAATGCCACCACGAGTTTCTCGAGCACGCAATTGAAATGAAGTTTGCGAGTCAGCAATTGCAGGCGAGCGGCCCAGTACGGTCGTCTCCTTCAAATAATCGCGCGCACCCTTATCAACGACCCGGATCCTTTCGTGGCGATAGCTACAAAGGCACAGCGTCAAGAAGTGAACCGAAAGGCCGATGTCTCGTCTGCGGTAGCAACGAACATCGCCCCCGGGATTGTCGAGCAACCACTCTCATTAACGGAAAACCACTCATTTTACAACTCGAGGAAGGAACAAACAGGCGGCGCGACCCAAGCGGACGCGCCATCTGCTTTCCCTTCAATGGAGTCATTGGATGCAATAACGAGTCCTGCAAACATGGGCAGCACATATGCTCCCTGTGCGCGAAGTCTAGACATTCCGCACAAGAATGCAAGTCCATATAGTTTACTACGCATCATCACTCCATTCATCGCTGCTCGTTGGGAGTATGCACTGCAACGCGCCGGAGTGCTTGATCAATTCAAAGACATCCCAGTCGGACTCCGAATCGGTTTCGACATGGGTGTCTCTTCCATACTTGTCGATACTTATATTCCCAATAATCACGCCTCCGCTTTAGAAAACCCTGCTGCCGTAGAAAAACACATAGGAAACGAATCACGCGCTGGCCGCTATTCCGGTCCCTTTCATCCAACTCGTCTTCATATGCTCATTGGATCCCACTTCCGCACCGCTCCCTTTGGCGTAGTTCCAAAACCTCACTCTACGGATTTTCGAATAATTCAAGATCTCTCTTTTCCACGCAACTCCACCTCTCGCTCCTCTGTCAACTCAGAGATTGAACCAGACATGTACTTATCCGAATGGGGAACATTTCCTCTCGTAGTTACAATGGTTATCGATGCCCCTCCTGGGGCTCAAGCTGCAACTCTCGATGTCGATGCAGCATATCGTCGAATCCCCATTCGAAGCGACCAACAGAAGCACTTCGTCATTTCTTGGAAAGGCCAGTGCTGGATTGACCATAACGCCCCATTCGGAGCAGCTAGCTCTGGTGTCATTTTCGGTCACATCGCAGACGCAATGAAGGCTGTCTATCTAGCCCGTGGCATTGGCCCGCTCACTAAGTGGGTGGATGATTTTCTTTTCTTTCGGTTTAGGATGAACTCTAGCCCGGACCCACCGAAGTACAGTTACGGACTACAAGAGATTTACGCTGTCGCGGAGGAACTCGGTTGGCCCTGGAAACAATCAAAAACCCGTCCCTTTTCCTCCATTTTCTCTTACCTTGGTTTTTCCTGGAACCTTGACGAAAAAACCATCGAAATTCCAGTCGAAAAGCGTACAAAATACCTCGAGAAGCTTTACAACTGGCGACCTGATGTCAAGTTCACTCGTCGCGATGCAGAGTCTCTCCTCGGTACTCTGGTTCATTGTACTCTAGCTCTCCCAGATGGCCGTTCCCGCATTTCGCCATTGGCACGATTTGCAGCGTCTTTCTCGTATACCGCGGCCCCACAATTCTCCAAGCGCCTTCCCAGCGCCCAAGTCTTAGCGGATCTTGATTGGTGGAAAACTCAGCTAGATTTGGCACACAGTTTCTGCGGCTCCCACTTGTTCCGCCCCCCTCCCCCATCCGATGTAGAATTCTGGGTTGATGCGTCAACCTGGGGCATTGGGGTGGTCTTCAAGGGACATTGGCAATCCTGGGTTTTAAAAGACGGATGGAAGAATGACGGGCGGGACATAGGATGGGCCGAAATGGTTGCAATAGAACTTGGCCTATCACTCGCCATCGCAGATGGTTTCGCTAACATCCATTTTCGGATCCGCTCAGACAACCAAGGCGTGATCCATGCGCTCGATAACGGTCGGTCGCGAAACGCTCAACAAAACCGCGCACTTCAACGTATTGTTACCCTCATACGTCTTCACAATGTTTGGTTCTCATCTGAATATGTTCCTTCCGCTCAGAACATTGCAGATGGACCATCGAGAGGTTGCCCGCCACCAGGCATACCTCGATCCAATGCTCTTGTTAATTTACACTATGACCTTCAGCCTTGGATTCAGCTAGCTATTTTATAAAAGTCCTCACCCCCCTCTTACGCAAAATTTTATACAGCGTTTACCTGTACTTCTATCGTGAACATTCAATAAAGGATTTTGCTGATCAATAATTTCGCACGGTACCACCCACCTCAACGTGTCCAAACGCTCACCAGCGCTCACCATCCACCATGCCACGCAATTCGCATGCACGGCGAGCAATCCCCCATCGTCCACGCCCTCCAAATTTCTCTCAACTTAGCAAACTATCACCAACATCCATTCACAACATAAACCGTGCTCTCGCTCACGGATGGTCAAGCTCGACGAAGAAAAACTACGCATCTGTCATACGCCGTTTCAAGGCTTTTTGCGAAGACGAAGGGTTCTCCCCTCATGATATTTTCCCCGCCAGCGAACTTGCCCTCTGCGCCTTTGCCGCCTCACACGCTGGCCGTCGAGCTGGGACAACAGCACGCAATAACCTCGCCGCGGTCAAGGCGTGGCATTCGTATTATAATGCTCCTTGGAACGGGAGCGCACGCCTTCGTTACGTCCTCAGTGGTGTGCAAAACCTCGCTCCGCCATCGTCTTCACGACCCCAACGACCTCCTGTCACCCTATCAATGCTCAATCTCCTGGTCCAACGCCTCGATCGCAACCATCCTCTGGACGCTTGCGTCCTCGCCACCGCCTTCACTGCGTTCTGGGGGCAATCATCACGAAAATGATCTCCCGACATTGCGATTTTGGTAAGCTAGTGGAGTTTTGGGAAAACTAGTACAAAAAGGAAAAAAGCTGTACAGTAGTCAGAAAAAATTAGCCAAAAAGGAAAATTTGTTGATCCGTCAGTTGGTCAATTTGCAAATTTGAACGAATAGTTGCGAAGTCAGTTAGAAAATTTGTAGACTTGTGCGAGCCGCAAAGTTGAGTTTCTGAGGATTTGCAGTTGAGGCGATTTGCAAATTTGTAGCCTAAGTATATGCACGCACTTCGCAGCAAGCACCGTGAGCTTGAGCTGCCATTGCGAAGTGCGTGAAAGACTGCGATTGCAAAATTAATGGGGTAGATACAACGCTACGTTCAGACTTGTATTGTAAAGATGGCCCGGATGTGCATAGGAATGGCGAAAGTGATCCAAAGACGACTGTAGTGCATAAGATTGAAGAAGGAAAGGACGCAAAGTAAAAGGAACGTGATGCTAGAACCAAAATAGCGATTGAATGATCGTTGCCTGGAAAGCGAAGACGCGATAGTGCCAATGGGAATAACAAAGGGTCGTAAAGGAGATGCAAAGAGGAAGACGAAGGCGAATGTGTTAGTGAATGGTCGTAAAGGGCGCGAAAGGAATCCAAAGACGATTGCATTAGGAACGATAAGGAAACTGGAACGTGATGTTGAAACCAAAATATCGATTAAATGATCGTTATCTAGAAAGCAAATGACACGATAGTGCCAATGGGATAGCGAATGATCGTAAAAGAGAAGAAGTGAAGAGGGAAAGTTTGAAAATGATTGCAATACGTGACGATTGTAGAAGGGATGAAGTGTATGGAAGGTAGCGAAGACGGCGGATAAGACACGGATTAGGATCGAGGAAGAGATACTTGGCATTCAAGTTGAAGCTTTAGGTGATAGGACTCGCGATGCTTAAAGAAGCTTCGTAGTAAGCACGATGCAGTTAAGCACAATCTGGTTTCTCTTACCATGCTTTCAGTCAAGCTCGATGATGTCTTCGTCGTCGTCGTCTTCGTCGTCGAAGTCCGAGGCTTCTATAGCGGAGTCCCATTCGCTGTTGTCAGAGCCATCGCAAGCGAAAACCTTCATGACACCGTATAACTCACGATAGGCATGTACGTTCGCCCGGCTCTGATCCAGTTTCTCTCGAGCAACGACGAGATGTTGTTGAGCGATCTCCTTCTTTGCTATAAGCACGTTTATCTTCATGTCATACATCTCCAAAGCTCTTTCGAGCATTTCGACTCTGTCGTCCAATCTGTTGCGACGAATCCTGTGGAGGTTGGATACAACCCTGGCGAGCTCCCTTTCAGCCTCCTTGATCTAGAGCGAGAGGATAATGAGTTACGAAGTCAACGAATAAAGAAAAAGTTACTTACAGCCTCGTGTGCGTCCGAGCCACGTCCGTTACCTCCCCTTCCGTGACCTCCCCTTCCGCGACCTCCCCGTCCGTTACCTCCCCTTCCACCCCGTCCGTTGCCTCGGGTAGAACGTCGACCACGACGGCTTGGGCCAGCAGCACCTCTCACCGGGGAAGCGTGAACACTTTCGGTGAGATCGACAGGGGCATCCTGAGTGGGACCGGTAGGGACGTCAGCAGGGGGCTCGACGGGGACGTTCTGAGCGGGAGCGTTGAGGCCGTCCCGAGCTGGAACAGCTGGGGTGTCAACGGGGACGTTCTGAGCTGGAACGATGAGGCCGTCCTGAGCTGGAACAGCTGGGGTATCGGCGGGGGCGTCCTGGGTGGGGACGATGGGGGCCGGCAGGCCTCCAGCGACAATAACGTCGACGGGAATTCCTTGAGCTGCGAGGGCAGCGGCAGCGCTGGCGTCGAGAGCACGCTTGAGAGCGAGAGCTTTGGCACCCCCTGGTGGTTCAGTTAGAACTAGAATTTGTCGATTAGAAGTACAAGACTTACGAGTTTTTCCATTTCCTTCAGAAGAGCTGCCACTGCTGCTGCTGCTACCTGCCTGGGCGGCGGAAGCGCGTTTCTTACGCTGAGCAACTGGCCGTTCGACAACCTTGTCAGCGCGATTTGCTCCTCTGCGCACAACGCTTTCTGACGTTTCGCCGCTACTGACGATATCGTCGAGCATGGCATCGATTCGCTCCATCCCGCCGTCGTCGGCGTTTCCACGCTTCCTCTTCGGAGTACCGTTTTCCGCACCGTCATCTCTGGGACGCAGGGTTGAGCTGAGTTGTGGAATCTCGTCAAAGGCGTTGCCGAGTTTGCCGAGAGTTCCAATTATGGTTTTATCCGCGGGGATGGTCATCATCAACCTGGGTGCCATGGGCGATAGTGACTTGTTAAGACTTAACGAAGGTAAAGAGTGTGATTGTGTGATTGTACGATTATATTTCAGTCAAAGAGATGTATTAATGAAGAAGGATTGGTGAGAGCTAGATGAGTGTCGAGGTGGAAAAAGAAAAGAAAGAAGTGGGTCGAGGGTAAATTTGCGTTGGCGGGTGAATTTATAGAACAGATTTAGGGCCGGTTTCAAGCCGGTCCATTCTCTCACCAGAGTCACCAGCAACGTGTCGAAGTGCTTCGCGTCCAGCACCTGCTTGCCAGCTCTTTGTACGTACAAACAGGTGAGTACTCGGCTTATCGTCTTCATCTTCAACTCCCATGGCTAAGAAACGAAACAACAAGTCCTCGCACAAACGCGCAAAGCCACCCGTTGAAGAGCCTCAACCAGAGCCCAATGACAACACGATAGATCCTGCTGCCACTGGCAAACCGCATTCTACTCCTTCTACACAAAAAACGAGCAGCATTCCGGCGGTTAATTCGATCGATCCCAACTCTGGAGAGAAGACCAGAGCGAATCCTCAAAGGCTGATCGTATTCAAGGATCTAATCATTTCCGAACTCCAGGACGCGATGTTGTACGGAGGTCTCAATCTAGTTAACAAGTTTATTCCGCTTCCTCCGAACTGGAATGCCAAAGAGATCATCAAGCATTTGATGGATGGCCCAGATGCGCTTCTTGTCATGGAAAATGGCAAAAAGAGATGGAGAACCATGCCTTCTTATCAGAGGGGGGGTGGAACCGTTGTGGAGGACCGCTTCGCGGATTTCTTCGAGGAAATCGCGAAGGCTGTTCACGATTATTTGAAAGCGAAAGCAAATGATCCATGTGAGTTGTAATTTAATTTGTCTTTGTGCTACTGCTCATTTGCGAAATGCGTACGCACTAGCACTGACGCGCTCCGGTTGGTCTTCGAAGACCGCCAACACTCGTATAGTCGACCCAGACTGTGATCGCAAACCCGATCTCATCAACGCTCTTGAGGAATTCCGCGCCCTACCGACCTGGGCGAAAATCCTTTGCGTTCACGAACTCAAAAAAGGCGGATCACCATTCGATACAATAACCCAGCTCGCTCAGTATGCTCGGTTGATCTTCCGCTCACAACCGAATCGTCGGTTTGTGCCAGGCTCGTTCCTCATCAAAGACAAAATCCATTTTGTTGTCTTCGACCGTTCGGGCGCGATTAGCACTCAAGGATTCAATATTCATTCCAACCCGGAAATCTTCATTCGTATCATCGTTGCGACTCTTTATCTCAACAGCGTACAGTTGGGAGAAGATCCCACTATCAAGCTCAACGAGGATGGAAAAACGGGCCATTTATATTTTAAGGGCGACAAATATATCATTACGGAGATCCTTTACGTTGAAGGTGTGGTGAGAGGACGCGGCACGGTCTGCTACAGGGTCCATCGGGACAAGGAAGACCCATTCCAAGATAACGAAGAGTTGATCGTGAAGGACAGCTGGGTCGACACATCACGCAAGGATACGGAAGCCAAGATCCTGCGTATCCTCAATGCGGCAGGAGTGCGCGGCGTTCCGACCCTCATCGACGACGAAGTCGTACAATTCGACGGAGTCCCTGATAGCACATTCCGCGCCCGGGCCTCTTTTTTTCTGGACGGCAAATGGGCATCCAAGGAAGACAAGGAAATCGAGATCCGCGAGCACCGACGTATCCTCATGAAACCTTTCGGAAGGAAATTGGAGGGATTCAAGACACTTTTGGGGTTCGTGACGGCTATTCGAGATGTTGCGGACAGTATGTGTGAAACAATTTATGTTACTTAAGTCTGTCTGACCGCTCTCGCTGTAGCTCTTTTGCAACTCTGGCTTCTCGGTTACATCCACCGCGATATCAGCCATCGAAACATACTTTTACAGTTTATAAACGGCGAACTTCATGCTCTTCTCATCGATTTCGACTTCTGTGTCGAGTACAAACGTTTAGCGACAGAAGCGATCGGTCATCGAACGGTAAGCATCTAATTCGTCTTGTTTGTTGGAAGATGCCTCGTCTTATCATCAACGTTAGGGCACCTTGCCATTCATGGCGATTGATTCATTAAATCCTCACATAAACCAAGGATTCACATTTGTTCATGACGTTCGGCACGACCTCGAATCGCTATTCTACGTTCTGATTTGGATCTGCACAACGCAGTGCGGACCAAATGGTATGACACGGCAATTTGATTTCCAGAAAACGGAGCTCTTCACCTGGAACGCTGGAGGCGCTTTAGACGTGAAGGGCGTCTGGAACGCGAAAGGCAATATCGTTGCAAGCGGCGATCAAGATACTTTTCGGCTTTGTATACTCGATAAGCTGGACAAGTACTTCGACCCGCTCAAAGAATGCATCACCAAACTTCAAGCCATTCTGTTCCCGCCAGGGAGGAAAACTATGACGTGGACTGAAATGGAGATCGAGCGCGTTGCTCGCGATTACATCAAGGTGCTTGATGTCACTTTGGACCAAGTCAGGCAACAAAGCGAAGCAGTGCATTTCCAAACAAATTACATCGAGTTTTCCATCAACTCTGATAGCTGGGACTCGTTGGAGAGTGTTACGGCGGTCGACGGGGTCCCAAAACGCGCCATCGAGGTTCTCAATCCGAAAAGCACCAATAAATACAAACGAAAATTCGACGCCCATATGAGAGACGAATCAAACAAACAAAGTGCGTTCAATGCTTTCTGGATTGAGCAACGGCTAACGAGTTCTTGAAATACTAGAGACCTCCGAGTCCATTATCCGCAAGCCTTCGACGGCTATGAGTGAGTGGCAATGGATTCACAAAACATCAGAGGATTACGTGCCGAAGGAGGAGGATGAAGAACAAGGTAAGGGAAAGAAGGACGGGAAAGCAGATGGTCTCGACAATGACGGCGATGCTTCAGATGACGGCTACGACACTTACGGCGACGACGACGAAACTTCAGACGACGAAGATGACGACTACGAGGAAGTAGATGCGGGAGACGACAATGACGGAGATGGAGGAGACGACAACGGAGATGAGGGAGACGGCGATGGAGATGCTGGCGACGATGGCGGAAACGACGATGAGTGAAACGAAGAGGCGCCAAGAAGAGAATGAGGTCGCTTGCGGGGTAGGAAAGACGATCAGGATACCCGACTTTGGTTTGCTCTAAGTTATCGTTTACTTTATGCGTCTGTTGTGTCTCGGTAACTTATTGTGCTGTTGTACTATATGGCATGTACTCTTAGTTCAGTTTTTGGTTTCGGATTAACATTATTGGTTTTTGCGTTACTTCATGTTGTTCAATATCTGTTGTAAAAACAAATGAATGTAATTTGAAGCATTGTCTAATACCACATCCGAGGTTATAAAAAAAGTGAAGCAAGACGAAAGCAAAGTTCAAGACTCGCCATCGAAGGACGTAAAGGGTACGCAAAAATGAATTGCCAGAGACATAGTGAAGGCAAGAGAAATTTTACAGTGAGCATATTCTTGCATAGGTTATTATGCAAACGATGAGAATGCTGCGAGGCTCGCGAAGGAGAATCTAGTGTTACGAGTTCAGTCCAAGCGACGCAGATAAACATGTTTGTATCCACTCACTACAACATTTCGACATTCTTGCCGTATCACGCCTCGACAGTTTGGGTATTCAAATCCTCTGCTGCTTCCTCTTCAACGTCGTCGAGATCGGAATCATGAGTCGACAATTCCGTGAAAGGACTGGACCGTAAGAAAGCAATATCCGAAGAGTACCCTTCCAGGATGCGAGGGTCCAGCTGGTTTTCGATTTCGTCCAGAACATCTACGAGTTGTTCGCGATACGCATGGCGTTCAGCCTGGACACGTTCGTTCGCCGAAACCCTCTCCTCCTTCAGCATCTTTATCTCAATTGCCTTCACATCCATTGCCTTCTTCAACGCTTGCATTTCAGAACGAATGTGTCGCATCTTGTCTATTTTGCTGTCCCTAGAGGCACGCGCCCATTTGAGACGAGCTTGGGCGTGGTCAAATGCCGTCAAAGCCTTGGGCGGCGATCTTTTGGAGGCTTTTGAATGCTGAATGAACGGGAAGTGAGACACGACACGACACAAAAAAATGCCAGCGACAATAATTACCTGCCGGGAAGAGCCACCAGCAGCTCGAGCTTTGGCGCCAGGGACAGATGACATTGGCAAGAGATGAAAGATAGTAAAATTATCAATAATTAGGTGTTTGGTGGTACAATGAGTGGTGAACGAGCAAGAGGTCGAAGACTCGTCGAAGTCAACGAACGTGGCCGTGAGAAGGACTTGATAAATTGAGGTTGTTGTTTTTCAAATTTAAAAACTGCAATGCTCTTGGATCGGCCTTGGAATGCTAATGGGAGAGTGACGAGATGTTCTGGACAAAGAGACATGCTCGTCTCTAGAATCTGCTGGA